>JALGPY010000012.1:1800000-2095000 GCA_023055425.1 Linanthus parryae
AGCACTCATAAAGGGATAAAGGAAAAGCATGTTAATGGTCAACAGCATGCGTAAACGCAAAACGGGTTTTGCGTGGAACTCATGGGTATAAAGCAAGCTTGTTGCTAAAACCAAGTTGCCTTAAAGATCCCAAAGGTGGCATGGAGGAAGAGAAACTGCCTAAAGTACCTGGAAGGAAATAATAAAGGAATTATGAATTCCACACTAGGTAATTTTGTTATGGAAGCCAATATGTCTATCTCATCATCATAAGTATATGATACTAGATGAGGATCTCACACTTATATAGAAATGTGGTGGATCTCATGAGAAGTAGAAAATTGAATAAGGAAGAAATAATCCTACACGCGTGGCAATTAAGCAAAGGGTTGCTGAATTAGCCGTAGGAAATTATTTCTACCTTTATAAAATTGTTCATGAATTAGACAAAAGTGATTATGACCCTCCTATGAGCAGGACCATTATCACAGTTTCTTGTTTGGACAAGAAAGCTCTCTATCATAATAAAAGGACAAATGTTGTTCCATTTATTCTGATATGCATTGTTGTAATGCAATCTTGTCTAAATGGATTGTATATCCTTGATCATGATAATTTCATCTATAACATTAATACCAAGAGGTTTGCATATAATGATATGAACTTCACTTATCTTTAGCATTATCGTTTAGGCCACATGAATAAGAGATACATATCTAGAACTCCATATAGATGGAATTATAGAACTCATTTGATTATTGAATCATATGAGATATGTAAGACTTATTTACTAGGCAAATATATGATATTTTGGGAATCATACATATTGATGTATGTAGGCCACTAAGCGCAGATACTGAAGATGATTTTCAATACTTCATCATATTTACTGATGGGATCAGAGAAATATGGATTTGTATATCTTATGAAGAAACAGATTAGAATCCTTTGAAGAGTTCAAGGAATTCATGAATGAAGTAGAGAGATAGCTTGGCAAAAGAATTAAGGCTCTACGATTGGATCGTAGAGGAGAATACTTGAGCCAAGAGTTTGACAAGCATCGATGGGAGTGTTGGATATGATCCAAACTCGCTCCACCTAGCTAGCACGCCACATGGGTTTGGCGTGTCTAAAAGGAGAGTTCGGACCTTGTTGGACACGGTTCGGTCCATGATGAGTCAAACATAACTTCCAGTTTACTTTTAGGGGCTATGTTCTAATTACAGCAAAATTCGCCCTTAACCCTGTTCCATCCAAATAAATTATGAGAACCAGCATATGAGATAAGAACTAGGAAGTGTCCTAGTAGGTCGTTCATAATGATTTGGGTTATGTATTTTATGTAAAGGCGTTTACAGATAAACTTGAACTCAAATCGAATAAATGTTTTGTGGGATATCCTGAGGAAACAAAGGATATTATCTCTACACTCCAATCGAGAACAAATTTTTGTTGCTCGAATCGCTGTGTTTCTGGTTAGAGATTGTCTCTAAAAGAAACAGTGGGAGCACTGTAGAACTTGAAGGAGTTCAAGAACCACAACAGAACATTGATCCGTTTGATGGAACATGAGCAGGATCACAAGGTGTTGTGGAGCAACCTACTCAGAAAAACACAAGAACCTTGTAGATTAGGTAGGATATGTCAAGGGACTAGAGAAATAAGAATTTCTCATAACCCGTGATATATTACTCATCGAGATGAGCCTACAACCTATGAGAAGGCCACGTGTGGGCCATACTCTCAGAAATGGCTTGGAGCCATAGGATACGATATGGAATCCATGTATACCAACAAAGTATGGACTTTGGTAGAACCACCTGAATGGGTAGGACCCATAGGGTGCAAGTAGGTTATGAGGAAACCAACATGGATGGTAATATGATTAATTTTAAGGGACAACTGGTTTGATAAGGTTTCATGAGAATTCATAGTATAGACTATGACAAAACCTTTCCCCAGTTGTGATGCTTAATTCCATTCGCATCTTGCTTGTAGCAATCTATTTATAGATTGAGTCAAGATTCTTGGAGATTGGATTCTTCGAATTTATGATGCAATCAAAGGAGTTTGGTTCCATCAAAATTGAAGATGATACTTGTGTTTACAAGAAGGTTAGTGGGAGCATAGCTAAATTTCTGGTCTTGTATGTAGAGACATACTAATTATTGGGAATAATGTCTCTACTCTGCAATCTATCAAAGGGACTAGAGAAATTGATTTCCAATAATAGACTTAGGCGAGACAATCTATAAAATCTATGGAGATAGATCAAAGTAATTGTTCAGCCTGAGTCATGGTACATATATTGACAAGGAGTTGAAATGGTTCAACATGTAGGAATATGGATTTTTACCCATGTCACATGGAATTAGTCTTTGGAAGACTAATTGTCTTTTGAATTAGATTGAAAAAGGGACCGTATGAATAAGATTCATGAGATACGCCGTGTTATGTATTGGGCCAGATGTGTCATATGGTATGACACAAAGATACCAATCAAATCCAAGTGAGGTGTCACTTGATAATTATCAAGATTATCCTTAAGTACTTGAGAAGGAATAAAGGATGAACTCTTAATTAATGGAGGATAGGAAAAGTTTACTGTAAGGGGTTACAGTGATGAGAACTTCCATCTGACAAAGAAGATTTCAGATTATAGTCGAGTTTTATGTTTTGTGCTAGAGGGAGTGACTGTGAGCTGGAAAGGTTCCAGGCAATATTCAGTCATTGATTCTAACATAGAGGACTGAGTAAATTATAGCATGAGATGCAGTTACTCAGAATATCAGATCTCAATCAAATTGTTGATAGAGGAAGATGTGAATATTTGCAAAGTACCAGCACATGTCTCGCCTACCACGCCCCTATGCAGTGTAAGCATGGAGGGATTCGCTAGATCAATAGGCATATGATGCAAGAGATTGATTCTAGTGCAAGTGGGAGACTGTTGGAATTGTGCCCTAGAGAGAATCAATTAATTGTGACAAATATATGGATTTACGATTCATTATGTTATCGATATGGAGATATGCTAACATGAATGAAGTCCTTAGAATATAAGGTGTTATATTCTTAAATATCCCTAGTCAATTATAATGATTAATGGGACAATAATCTATAGACTAGTATGGGGTTGGATTGATATGGAGATATCACGATCCAACACATGGGTATGCATTAGGAGTAATGGCATACTGGATGACCCACGACGAGAAGGATACATTTGATTATGTTGAAGTCACAATCTCTTCTCGTAGTGCCAATAATATTGCAATCCTTAGACTTGAAGTCACTAGATACTCTAGTTGTGGAATATTGTGCTTTGATGTTATCAAACGTTACACCGTAACTGGGTAATCATAAAGATAGCTATCGGGCATGATAGGAAGCAAGCTTAGAGATCGTAGTGATGTAGATAGGATTTGTCCCTCCCACATAATGGGGGTAAATATCCACGGCCACTCGAGGGATGAGGCTTATTGAATGTCTGGCCAGACTCAGATAAATCGATATGGAGATATTGATGTTATCTGCTTGCATAAGCATATTCCCAGGATCGAGGAACTATGGATTGGATATACGAGTGTGACTATTTATGTCTCATGTCCAATCCGGATATGGAGACAAAGGGATAAGTGCAATATAAGATATTGGGCACAAGAGGTTTATCGGGATCACTGACTATTTCTATTAGTTGGGTGGCATGGATGTGTTGCTAGACACCGCTCCATGTTAGTAAGAGTTACTACCAACTAAGTAGAAACCTATGGGGTCACACGTCAAATAGAGTAGAGCTAGATTTGGGATTAATTAATATTGATTAATTAATAGAAGGATCATTGTGCAACACCTTGCAAACTTAGTAGGACTAATTTTCAAGGAAGGGAATGATTCTAGTTCATGTAGAATTAGGAAACTCCTTTATGGAAACAACAAGGAGTTGTTGGAGTATATAAAGGAGGCTCTAGCTTCCTTCCCACTTGATGTTAATTGTTATTAGACATAACAAAGAGAGTGGGAGAGAACAAGAGAGAGAGCAAGACAAGAGCTAGGGCCGAAACCCTAGCCCCGTCCGCCCTTCCCGTCGGCGCCAAGAAGAGGGGCCGATCTCCTCTTGGCTCCTTTTGTGCTTTGTTGGTTTGATCTTCTTCCCTCTTCCTCCGGGTTCAAGCTAGCACTTGTTTGAAGGAAGAATCTAGATCTCACCTCTAGACGTGGATCAACCGTAGAGACGAGGACATCATTCTTCGTGTGATCTCACAAATTCAAAGGTACACAATACTATGTCTCTTATCATGTTATGATGTCTTTTCCTGACGATCCGTGGTGGGCATTGAAGTAGAATTAAATTTTGTTATTCCGCTGCGTTACCTACTTCAAAACCCAACATGCCCAACATGCGCTTTTATAACTACCCAGTTACGGAGTAGCGTTTGACGATGTCAAAGCACAATATTTCACAATTAGAGGATCTAGTGACTTCAAGTCTAAGGATGATAATATCCTATCACCGCAAGAAGCGCTTGTGACTTTACATAACTTGTATGTAACCTTCTCGGATTTGGGTCAATCCAGTATGTCATTACCCCTAATACATACATACCCATGTGTTGGATCGTGATATCTCCATATCAATCTAACCCCATACTAGTCTATAGATGATCGTCCTGTTAATCATTATATTTGACTAGGGATAATTTAAGATAAAAAACACGATTTGTAAATCTAAGGACTTCATTATATTAAATATCTCCATAAATAATACAATGATTATTCTAGCCAATTCATACTAAATTAGATTGCCTCTAGGGCATCTATTCCAACAGTCTCCCACTTGCACTTGAGCCAATCCGGTGCATCACGTATGCCAATCGCCCTAGTGTGCTCTTCATGCTTGCGCTGAACAAGCGGCTTCGTGAATGGATCTGCCAGATTATCATCTGTAGGATTCTTGCATATCTTCACATCTCCTCTATCGATAATCTCTCGAATAAGATGGAACTTCCAGAGTACGTGTTTGAATTTCTGGTGTGATCTAGGTTCCTTAGATTGAGCAATCACGCCTGTGTTGTCACAATACAACACTGTGGCATCCCCAATGCTAGGAACTACACCAAGATCAGAAACAAACTTTCTAATCCAAACAGCTTCTTTTGCTGCACCACTTGCAGCAATATACTCAGCCTATGTTGTAGAATCAGCAACCGTCTCTTGTTTGGAACTCTTCCAGCTCACAGCTCCTCCATTCAGGCAATACACAAATCCCGACTGCGATCTGAAATCATCTCTGTCGGTTTGGAAGCTTGCATCCGTGTAACCAATTACACGCAACTCTTCCTCACCTCCAAATATCAAGAATGCGTCCTTAGTTCTTCTCAAGTACTTGAAGATGTTCTTGACTACTATCTAGTGACTCTCACCCGGATTAAACTGATATCTGCTCGCCATACTCAACGCGTATGATACGTCTGGTCTAGTACATAACATGGCGTACATGATAGATCATGTGGACGAGGCATAGGGGATCTTACTCATGCGGTCCATCTCAATCTTATTGGATGGACAATCACTCTTCTAAAGAGTAATTCCATGAGACATGGGCAACAATCCCTTCTTTGAATCTTGCATGTTGAACCGTTTCAACACCTTGTCTATATATGTACTTTGACTTAGGCCTAGCAACCTCCTAGATCTATCCCTATAGATCTTTATACCGAGTATATAGGCTGCTTTCCCTAAGTCTTTCATTGAGAAACACTTTCCTAGCCAATCCTTAACTGATTGCAGCATAGGAATGTCGTTTCCAATGAGTAGTATGTCATCCACATACAAGACCAGGAACGCTACGGAGCTCCCACTAACCTTCTTGTATACACAAGACTCATCTTCGTTCTTGATGAACTCAAACTCTTTGACAGCTTCATCAAAACGTCGATTCCAACTCCTAGAAGCTTGCTTCAATCCATAAATGGATCGTTGAAGCTTACAGACTTTATTTGCATGCTTTGGCTCTACAAAACCTTATGGTTGTGTCATGTACACCTCCTCGAGATGATTCCCATAATGGAATGATGTTTAGACATCCATCTGTCAAATCTCATAGTCATAGTAAGCCGCAACTGCAAGTAGGATTCGGATGGATTTGGTCATAGCTACTGGGGAAAAAGTTTCATCATAGTCTATACCATGAATCTGTCTGAATCCTTTAGCCACCAATCGGCCCTTATAGGTAACTACATTACCATCCATGTCGGTCTTCTTCTTGAAGACCCATTTGCACCCTATGGGGCGTGCCCCTTGAGGTGGGTCCACCAAAGTCCATACTTGGTTTGTGTACATGGATTCCATCTCGGATCTCATGGCTTTTAGCCACTTCTGAGAGTCCGGCCCTTGCATGGCCTCTCTGTAGGTAGTAGGCTCATCTCCTATGAGCATAGTGTCACCAGTTTTCGTCATGAGAAGTCCATACCTCTCTGGCTCCTGGCGCACTCTACTTGACCTACGAAGCTCTTGTGTTACTTGAACAGGTTGCTCCACAACATGTTGTGGTTCCTGTTCATGTTCCATAACCGAATCAGTAATTTGTGGTTCTTGAACTTCTTCAAGTTCTACATTCCTCCCACTTGCTTCTTTAGAGACAAATTCTCTTTCTAGAAACATGCCGGTCCGAGCAACAAACACTTTGTTATCGGTTGGATTGTATAAGTAATAGCCTTTAGTTTTCTTAGGGTATCCCACAAATTTACAATTATCCGATTTCGGCCCGAGTTTATCTGGTTGTAAACGTTTTACATAAACATCTCAGCCCCATATCCTCATAAACGACAATGTGGGACGGCTCCCACTCCACATCTCATGTGGTGTCTTCATGACGGATTTGGATGGAACACGGTTAATGGTGAAAGCTGCACACATTAAAGCATATCCCCAAAAGGATAACGGAAGATCTGTTTGACACATCATAGATCTCACCATGTCCAACAAGGTTCGATTCCTCCTCTCAGATACGCCATTCGATTGTGGCGTCCCGGGTGGAGTGAGTTGAGATAATATCCCAGACTTTCTAAGATAATCATTAAACTCTTGGCTCAAGTACTCACCTCCTCGATCTGATCGTAGAGCTTTTATACTTATGCCAAGTTGCTTCTCTACTTCATTCTTAAATTCCTTGAATTTCTCAAAAGATTAGGATTTAGCCTTCATAAGGTATACAAATCCATATCTACTGAAATCATCAGTGAATGTAATGAAGTAGACATAACCACCTCTGGCAGGTGTAGCACATGGCCCACACACATCAGTATGTATGAGTGCTAATTGTGTAGGGTTTTGATTCATGGATCGCGCAAACGGAAGCATAATCAAACAAACAACCATGCAAAACCCTCCAAGGATCACAAGTCTAGATGCATACCGATAGTAAAGGTAAGAAATCATGAACACACCTTTGGGTTCTCCTTGATGACTTCAAACGCGAATAGTGTCACGTTCTCTATAGTTGATCCACGCCTAGAGTTGTTCCTAGATATCCAATCTCCTTGGTGCTAGCCCGGAATGAAAGGAGGGTGAAGGAATCACGCAAAACGAGGCACAAAAGGGGATCGGCCCTCTTGTGGCGTCGGGGACGAGTGGGCGGCGGCAAGGGGGCGGCGTCCCTCTTGTTGCTTGCTCTCTCTCTCCTTTGTTCTCTCCTACTCTTGTTATGTTCTCTTTAGAGCATAAGTTGTGTAGGGAAGGAAGGAAGGAGGGTCCTTTATATAGTCCAACAACTCCTTGTTAACTACCTAAAGGACTTATTCTAGTCCTACTAGAATTCAATTTAGTCTCTTCCTTGCAAATTAGTCCCTACTAAGTTTGCAAGGGTTTGCAAAGTGATCCTTCTAATTAATTAATCCAATTAATTAATTCCCAAATCTAGTACAACTCTATATAGCGTGTGACCCCATAGGTTCTATCTAGTTGGTAGCAACTCTTTGCTAATATGGAGCGGTTTCTAGCAAAACATCCATTCTAGCCAACTAATAGAATAGTCATCTAGACAACCTTGTACAAGTAATTGTCTCATCCCTTTGCCTCCATATCCGGATTGGACACGAGACATACAAGTCACACTCGTATATCCAATCCCTAGTTTCTCGATCCATGGAATAGCCTTATTCGTGCAAATAACATCAATATCCCATATATTGATTTATTTGAGTTTGGCCAGACATTCTATAAGCACTATCCTTCGAGTGGCCTTGGATATTTGCTCCCGTTATGTGGGAGGGGCAAATCCTCTCTACGTCCACTACGATCTCTAAGCTTGCTTCTCATTGTATCCAGTACACGCCTTTATAACTACCCAGTTACGGTGTAGCGTTTAACGCTACCAAGATCACAATGATCCACAACTAGAATATCTAGTGACTTCAAGTCTAAGGATGACAATACCATTGTACCCGAGAAGCACTTGTGACTCAACATAACGTGTATGTAGCCTTCTCGGTAATGGGTCAATCCAGTGCAACATTCCGTAATGCACACCTATGTGTTGGATCGTGATATCTCCATATCAATCCAAACCCATACTAGTCTATAGATGATTGTCCCATTTAATCATTATACTTGACTAGGGATATTTAAGATAAACAACACAATTGTAAATCTAAGGACTTCATTATATTAAATATCCAATAAATAATAAATGAATTTCTAGCCAATTACAAATTCATACTAAACTAGATTGCCTCTAGGGCATCTATTCCAACAGTCTCCCACTTGCACTAGAGCCAATCTGGCGCATCTCGTATGCCCATACTCCTAGTGTGCCCTTCATGCTTCCACTGCGTGAGAGGCTTCGTAAGCGGGTCTGACAGATTATCATCTGTAGGAATCTTGCATATCCGAACGTCTCCTCTATCGATAATATCTCGAATCAGATGAAACTTCCTGAGCACATGCTTGGACTTCTGGTGTGATCTGGGTTCCTTTGATTGCGCGATCGCCCCAGTGTTGTCACAGAACAACTCCACTGGATCCGCAATGCTAGGGACCACACCAAGTTCAGAAACAAACTTTCTGATCCAAACAGCCTCCTTTGCTGCGCCATTTGCAGCAATGTACTCAGCCTCTGTTGTAGAATCAGCTACCGTCTCTTGCTTGGGACTCTTCCAGCTCACCGCTGCTCCATTCAGGCAAAACACATATCCCGACTGTGATCTAAAGTCATCTCTATCGGTTTGGAAGCTTGCATCAGTGTAACCCCTTACACGCAACTCTTCCTCACCGCCAAACATCAAGAAAGCATCCTTAGTTCTTCTCAAGTACTTTAGGATGTTCTTGACAGCAATCCAGTGACTCTCACCCGGATTGGATTGGTATCTGCTTGTCATACTCAAGGCATATGACACATCTGGTCTAGTACATAACATGGCGTACATGATAGATCCTATGGCCGAGGCATAGGGAATCCTACTCATGCGTTCCTTCTCAATTTCATTGGAAGGACATCCACTCTTCGAAAGAGTGATTCCATGTGACATCGGCAAGAATCCCTTCTTGGAATCTTGCATGTTGAACCGTTTCAACACCTTGTCAATATATGTACTCTGACTTAGGCCTAGCAACCTCTTAGATCTATCTCTATAGATCTTTATACCGAGTATATAGGCTGCTTCCCCTAAGTCCTTCATTGAGAAACACTTTCCTAGCCAATCTTTCACAGATTGCAGCATGGGAATGTCGTTTCCAATGAGTAGTATGTCATCCACATACAAGACCAGAAAAGCTACAGAGCTCCCACTAACCTTCTTGTAGACACAAGACTCATCTTCGTTTCTGATGAAGCCAAACTCTTTGACCACTTCATCAAAACGTCGATTCCAACTCCTAGAAGCTTGCTTCAATCCATAAATGGATCGTTGCAGCTTACAGACTTTGTTGGCTTGCTTTGGATCCTCAAAACCCTCCGGCTGTATCATATATACGTCCTCGAGGAGATTCCCATAAAGGAATGCTGTTTTGACATCCATCTGCCAAATCTCATAGTCGTAGTACGCTGCAATCGCAAGTAGGATTCGGATGGATTTGGTCATAGCGACTGGTGAAAAGGTTTCATCATAGTCAATACCATGAATCTGTCTGAATCCTTTAGCCACCAATCGGCCCTTATAGGTAATCACATTACCATCCATGTCGATCTTCTTCTTGAAGACCCACTTGCACCCTATGGGCCGCGCCCCATCAGGTGGTTCCACCAAAGTCCATACTTTGTTGGTATACATGGATTCCATCTCGGATCTCATGGCCTCAAGCCACTTCTGCGAGTCTGGGCCATTCATGGCCTCCTCATAGGTAGTAGGCTCATCATCTATGAGCATCGTGTCACCGGAATCAGTTACGAGAAGTCCGTACCTCTCGGGTTCCTGGCGCACTCTACTAGATCTACGAAGCTCTTGTGTTACCTGAACAGGTGGCTCCACAACTGCTTGTGATTCCTGTTCATGTTCCATAATCGGTTCTGTGATTTGTGGTTCTTGAACTTCTTCAAGTTCTACATTCCTCCCACTTGCTTCTTTAGAGACAAACTCTCTTTCTAGAAACACGCCGGTCCGAGCAACAAACACTTTGTTCTCGGTTGGATTGTAGAAGTAGTATCCCTTAGTTTCCTTAGGGTACCCCACAAATTTGCACTTATCCGATTTCGGCCCTAGCTTGTCTGATTGTAAACGTTTTACATAGACATCGCAGCCCCAAATCCTCATGAACGACAATGTGGGACGCCTCCCACTCCACATCTCATATGGTGTCTTCATGACTGATTTATATGGAACACGGTTAATGGTGAAAGCTGCACTTAATAGAGCGTAGCCCCAAAATGATAATGGAAGATCGGTTTGACACATCATAGACCGAACCATATCCAGTAGGGTTCGATTCCTCCTCTCGGACACGCCATTCTATTGTGGTGTTCCGGGTGGAGTGAGTTGGGACACGATCCCACACTCTCTAAGATAGTCGTCAAACTCTTGGCTTAAGTATTCTCCTCCACGATCCGATCGTAGAGCCTTCATACTTTTGCCAAGTTGCTTCTCTACTTCATTCTTGAATTCTTTGAACACTTCAAAGGATTCGGATTTTGCCCTCATAAGGTACACAAATCCATATCTACTGTAATCATCAGTAAATGTAATGAAGTAGACATAACCACCCCTGGCAGGCGTGGCAAATGGCCCACACACATCGGTATGTATGAGCGCCAATTGCTCACTTGTCCTCTCACCTTTCTTATTGAAAGGGGACTTTGTCATTTTTCCCAATAAACAAGCCTCACATGTCTCATATGATTCAAAATCAAATGAGTCTAGTAATCCATCCTTATGGAGTCTAGATACGCGTTTCTCATTTATGTGGCCTAAACGACAATGCCATAAATAAGCAGGATTTAAATCATTTATTTTAATCCGCTTGGTATTAATGTTGTAGACAGGATTACTTAGATCAACGACATAAAGTCCATTAAATAATTGCGCACTAAAATAGTGAATATTATTCAAATAAACGGAACAACAATTGTTCTTTATTGAAATAATAAAACCTTCCTTGTCCAAACAAGAAATAGAAATAATGTTTCTGCTCATAGCAGGCACAAAATAGCAATTATTTAATTCTAAAACTAATCCTGAAGGCAGAGATAGCTCGCACACGCCTATGGCCAACGCAGAAACCTTTGCTCCATTCCCAACGCGCAGATCTACCTCCCCTTTAGCCAATCTTTTACTTCTCTTTAGATCCTGCATATTTCGACAAATATGAGATCCACATCCAGTATCTAATACCCATGATGTAGAGACAGTTAAATTGACATCTACAACAAAAATACCTGGTGGTGGTGGAATCACTATTCCAAGCCTCTTGTCCTCCAGATATTTTGGGCAGTTCCTCCTCCAGTGTCCAGGTTGACTACAGTAGTGACATTCACCCTTAGTCACGACCTTGGCAATGGCACCAATAGGCTTAAGGGCTTGTTCCTTGGACTTTGCAACTGACTTGCCTTTGCCCTTGGAGGAAGATGCAAACTTTTTGCCCTTTCCTTTATGCACCATCATAATGGCCTTTCCCTTACCCTTATTGATGCTCTGTTCAGCCGTCCTCAACATGTTGAGCAAATCTGGCAGTGGTTTAACGATCTCGTTCATGTTATAGTTCATAATGAACTGTCCATAACTCTCGGGCAACGATTGCAACACGAGATCGGTTGCCAACTCTTGGCCGACCGGGAACCCAAGCCGGGCGAGATTCTCCAAGTACCCGATCATTCGGAGTACATGGGGTCCCACCGGGTTCCCTTCTGCCAGATGACATTTGAACAGTGCCTTTGAGACCTAATACCTTCTCTACCCTCGCCTGCTCTTGGAAGAGCTGCTTTAGATGTTCGATCATATCGACAGCATTCATGTTCTCATGTTGCTTCTGAAGCTCAGAGGTCACGGTGCAAAGCATTAGGCAGGCCGCATCATTAGCGTCATCAACACGCTTTTGATACGCCTTTAAGGCAGCAGGTGTCTGATTCTCTGGACCTTCTGGAACATGCTCCTCTATTGCGTACAGCTTCTTCTCTTGCTTGAGAACAATTCTCAAGTTTCTGTACCAATCGAGAAAGTTGGTTCCAGAGAGCTTGTCCTTCTCAAGGACAGATCGTAGGGAATGTTGTGAACTCAATGAGTTGTTTGCCATTTGGAATTCTACAAAAGGAAAATACACAAGTTTTAGTATTTGTGAATTTTTTTTTGACTATATTTAATAATGGCTAGTTTATTAAATATAGCTCCCACTATTTTACTACGGATTAATAACCCTCAAGATATTAATGCGGAAAATATCCTTATATTTTCTAGTGGGCCAAGATCCATCTTTTTCATCTCCTTATGAGCTTGCTTTGGCAAGTCACCCATAATTCGATTACTTCTTAGGTAGGAACGATTCCAATTGCATCCCATATGCAACTCTTGGTTCAATCGGGCAAATAACTACTTATTTATCCATCCATATGGATAATCCCAATTGATTGCCTCTAGGTTTCTTAATCAAATTAATAGCCTAGTTGTGTTCAACCTCTTATCCAAACAATTGCACATTGTTACGTGCCATCGCATTCCATCATTATGAACCAAGTCGCCATGCTTTGGCACGCACGAACTTGATAAATAATGATGATAATGAGTGTTTAAATAACGAGAAGGCAAGAACACAATATTTTAAAATTTGAGGGATTTTTTTTTTAATTTTAATTATTTTGTTGATCAATATCAACTAATCTATCTATTTGAGTTTGGGCACAACTCCAAATAATAGATCCGGGTTGTCTAATTATCTTATTATCCTAATTGCATGCATCATTCATACACCAACCACACAAATAATAAGACAATAAATAAACAACCACAAAACAGAAATTAAACGTGATGTGGATATGGCCTTTTCT
The DNA here is from genome assembly GCA_023055425.1 of Linanthus parryae. NCBI lineage: Eukaryota > Viridiplantae > Streptophyta > Magnoliopsida > Ericales > Polemoniaceae > Linanthus > Linanthus parryae. The sequence goes on from JALGPY010000012.1 coordinate 1,813,448, forward strand.
AGACTAAGATAATTCCAAGCCAATGGAATTATCTATGAACCCTAAACAAACACATCTCCATGCGTCTTGATCTTTTGGTCCATCCTTCATAGTCATGTGGTGTGCTCCATGCTCCATCTTTTGTGGCTCCTTTGGCTTTGGGCTTCTTTTCTCCAATCTTGGCTAACAATCTACTTTATCTAGCACTAGCTAATATCTATACTAAATAAAATAAATCTCACAAGTTGAGAAAAAAAATGGCACGCAGGCCATAAAAACCCTAATTAATTATTACAATTAATTGATCAGCTCGCAGGCCGTAAAACCAAACCACAAAATTAAACATCCACATCAAACCACATCCTAAGGCCATATCCAATCACCATGCGATTTGCACATAAACAGTTAAAATCCAATTTTAACGCGCTTGGTCAATTTTAATTGATTTTAGGATTTCTAGGGTTAAAACGGTCCATGGGCCCAACAATCCAATTGCCCGGGCCCAAACAAAGTGAACCATAAAGCCCTAGGGCCGGCCCGGCCCAAAACCCGCAAGCTAGGCCCGCGGGTTAGGGCCGCCCGGCCCCTTAGGGCTCCAAGCTTGGGCGGCAAGCAAGGGGGCGGTCCCCTAGGGGGGCGAGCCTCCTTGTGGAGGTTGTTTCCAAAACAACCTCCTTGCTTGGAGCCCAAGTTTGGTTGTTTCCTTGTTTTGGGAGAACTCCTTCTTCCCCAAGGATGCCCAAACCCTAGATCTAAGATCCTAAAATTTCTCAAACTCACCAATTCATGCATCCAATGCAATAATTGGGTCTTGTTATGATTAATTCTTTGACAAATTGCATCCAATGCTTGATTTGTCTTGTTTTACGCGATAAACAACAAATTAAGGTGTAAAACAACAAGAATGTAACACATAAACTACGTTTATGCTCTATGACCTGTGGCTCTGATACCACTGTAGGGTTTTGATTCATGGATCGCGCAAACGGAAGCATAATCAAACAAACAACCATGCAAAACCCTCCAAGGATCACAAGTCTAGATGCATACCGATAGTAAAGGTAAGAAATCATGAACACACCTTTGGGTTCTCCTTGATGACTTCAAACGCGAATAGTGTCACGTTCTCTATAGTTGATCCACGCCTAGAGTTGTTCCTAGATCTCCAATCTCCTTGGTGCTAGCCCGGAATGAAAGGAGGGTGAAGGAATCACGCAAAACGAGGCACAAAAGGGGATCGGCCCTCTTGTGGCGTCGGGGACGAGTGGGCGGCGGCAAGGGGGCGGCGTCCCTCTTGTTGCTTGCTCTCTCTCTCCTTTGTTCTCTCCTACTCTTGTTATGTTCTCTTTAGAGCATAAGTTGTGTAGGGAAGGAAGGAAGAAGGGTCCTTTATATAGTCCAACAACTCCTTGTTAACTACCTAAAGGACTTATTCTAGTCCTACTAGAATTCAATTTAGTCCCTTCCTTGCAAATTAGTCCCTACTAAGTTTGCAAGGGTTTGCAAAGTGATCCTTCTAATTAATTAATCCAATTAATTAATTCCCAAATCTAGTACTACTCTATATAGCGTGTGACCCCATAGGTTCTATCTAGTTGGTAGCAACTCTTTGCTAATATGGAGCGGTTTCTAGCAAAACATCCATTCTAGCCAACTAATAGAATAGTCATCTAGACAACCTTGTACAAGTAATTGTCTCATCCCTTTGCCTCCATATCCGGATTGGACACGAGACATACAAGTCACACTCGTATATCCAATCCCTAGTTTCTCGATCCATGGAATAGCCTTATTCGTGCAAATAACATCAATATCCCATATATTGATTTATTTGAGTCTGGCCAGACATTCTATAAGCACTATCCTTCGAGTGGCCTTGGATATTTGCTCCCGTTATGTGGGAGGGGCAAATCCTCTCTACGTCCACTACGATCTCTAAGCTTGCTTCTCATTGTATCCAGTACACGCCTTTATAACTACCCAGTTACGGTGTAGCGTTTAACGCTACCAAGATCACAGTGATCCACAACTAGAATATCTAGTGACTTCAAGTCTAAGGATGACAATACCATTGTACCCGAGAAGCACTTGTGACTCAACATAACGTGTATGTAGCCTTCTCGGTAATGGGTCAATCCAGTGCAACATTCCGTAATGCACACCTATGTGTTGGATCGTGATATCTCCATATCAATCCAACCCCATACTAGTCTATAGATGATTGTCCCATTTAATCATTATACTTGACTGGGGATATTTAAGATAAACAACACAATTGTAAATCTAAGGACTTCATTATATTAAATATCCAATAAATAATAAATGAATTTCTAGCCAATTACAAATTCATACTAAACTAGATTGCCTCTAGGGCATCTATTCCAACAAATTGCTCACTAGTCCTTTCACCTTTCTTATTGAAAGGGGACTTTGTCATCTTTCCTAATAAACAAGCCTCACATGTCTCATATGATTCAAAATCAAATGAGTCTAGAAATCCATCCTTATGGAGTCTAGATACACGTTTCTCATTTATATGGCCTAGACGACAATGCCATAAATAAGCAGGATTTAAATCATTGATTTTATCTTCTTAGTATTTATGTTATAGATTGGATAGCTTAGATCAAGGATGTATAATCCATTAAATAATTGCGCACTACAATAGTGAATACTATCAAAATAAATGGAACAACAATTGTTCTTTATTGAAATATTAAAACCTTTCTTGTCCAAACAAGATACGGAAATAATGTTCTTACTCATAGCAGGAACATAAAAGCAATTATCTAATTCTAATACTAATCCAGAAGGCAGAGACAGCCTATACACGCCTATAGCCAATGCAGCAACTCTTGCTCCATTCCCAATGCGCAAGTCCACCTCTCCTTTTGCTAATCGTCTATTCTACTTAGATCCTGCATATTTCGACAAATATGAGATCCACATCCAGTATCTAAATACCCATGATGAAGAAGTAGTTAAATTAACATCTATAACAAAAATACCTGGTGGTTGTGGGATCACTATCCCAAGCCTTTTATCCTCCAGATATTTGGGCAATTCCTCTTCCAGTGTCCAGGCTGACTGTAGTAGTGTCAATCACCCTTGATCACGCCTTTGGCCACGCCACCAGCAGGTTTTATGAGCAGTGTCCTTAGGTTTAGCAACTTCCTTGCCTTTACCTTTGAAAGTAGAGGTAAACCTTTTGCCCTTTTCTTTCTGCACCATCATTATGGCCTTGCCCTTTCCCTTGTTGATGGATTGTTCACCTGTCCTCAACATATTGAGTAGCTCTGGCAGAGGCTTGGCGATCTCATTCATGTTATAGTTCATGATGAACTGTCCATAACTATCCGGAAACGATTGCAGAATGAGACCTGTGGCCAACTCTTGACCAATCGGGGACCCTAGGCGATCGAGATTCTCAAGATACGCGATCATCCGTAACACATGCGGTCCTACTGGGTTCCCTTCCGCCAAGTGACTCTTGAACAATGCCCGAGAAACTTCGTATCTTTCAACCCTTGCCTGCTCTTGGAAGAGCTGCTTCAAGTGTTCGATCATATCGACTGCATTCATGTTCTCATGTTGCTTCTGAAGCTCAGGAGACATGGTGCAAAGCATAAGGCAGGCCGCATCATTAGCATCGTCAACACGTCTTTGATGCGCCTTTAGGGCTGCTGGGGTATTGTTTTCTGGACCCTCTGGAACTTCTTCTTCTAGTGTGTACAGTTTCTTTTCTTGTTTAAGAACAATTCTTAAATTTCTGTACCAGTCCAGAAAGTTGGTTCCAGAAAGCTTGTCCTTCTCAAGAACAGCTCGTAGGGAATGTGATGAATTCGATGAATTATTTGCCATTTGAATTCTACATAAACGAGAAATATACAAGATTTTAGTATGATTTTACTATACTCAATAATGACTAGATTATTAAATATAGCTCCCACTATTTTTCTCGGATTAATAACCCTCCATATTAATGCGGAAAATATCATTATATTTTCTAGTGGGCCAAGATCCATATTTCGCCTCTTCCGAGCTTGCTTTGGCAAGTCACCCGAATTTGGTTATTTAGGTAGGAACCATTCCAATTACATCATATGTAACTCTTGGTTCAATTGGGCAAATAACCATTATTTATCCATCCCCATGAATAATCCCAATTGTATGCCTCTAGGTTCTTTTAATCTTATTAAATCTACCTAGTTGTGTCCAACCTCTTACTTAAACAATTGCACATTGTTACGTGTCGTCACATCTAATCACGATAAACCATGTTGCCATGCTTTGGCACGCACAATCATGGAATTTAGTGATCATGATGAGTGTCTAAATAACGAGAAGGCATAAACACAATATTTTGATTGAGGTATTTGCCTTTCAATTTTAATTTGCATTGTTGATATATATCAACATGATCTATATGTTTGAGTTTTGGGCAAAACTCCAAATCATAGATCCGGGTTGTCTAATTATCTTATTATCCTAATCGCGTGCATCATCCATACACCAATCACAAAATAATACGACAATAAAATAAACAACCACAACAAAATAAACGTGATGTGGATATGGCCTTTCTAGACTAGATATTCCCAAGCCAATGAGAATATCTATGAACCCTAAAATAGATCACATCGCCATGCATCGCCATCTTTTGGTCTATCCTTCATAGTTTTGTGGAATGCTCCATGCTCCATCTCCATGGCTCCAATGTCTTTGGGCTTCTTTTCTTCCATCTTGGCTTACAATCTAATTTATGTAGCTACACATATACTAAATAAAATAAATCTCACAAGTTGAGGAAAAGACGACTCGCAGGCCGTAAACCTTAATTAACTATTACATTAATTGATCAGCTCGCAAGCCGTAAAACAAACCACAAAATAAACATTCACACACAAACCACAACCTAGGGCCATATCCAACCACAATGTGAATAGCACATAAACAGTTAAAACCAATTTTAACGTGCTTGTTCAATTTTAATTGTTTTGGAAGAAGTAGGGTCAAAAACAATCCAAAAGGACTTCCCAAAGCACTATTGGATCACACACGGCCCTAGGGACCGGCCTAGCCCAAGCTGCCGGTCCCCCCGGTCGCGCCTAGGCTCGGCCAGCCCTTTGGCCCTGCGTGGCTTGGGCGGCAAGGCATAGGGGGCGGTTCCCTATGGGGGCCGAACCCTTTATGGGAGTTGTTTCCAAAAACAACTCCTTCCTTGTTGCCCAATCCAAGTTGTTTCCATGTTGAAAAACTCTTTTTCCAAACATGTGCCCAAACCCTAATCTTCAAATCAAGAAACTCACTAATTTGTTGCATCCAATGCATAATTAGATCTTGTTAGATTGGATCTCCATTCAATTGCATTTACTATGCTTAATTTGTCGTTTTACGCGATAAACATGAATTTAAAGTGTTAAAACAACAATATCGTAACGCATAAACTACGTTATGCTCTACGACCTGTGGCTCTGATACCACTGTAGAGTTTTGGACATGGAATCGAAGCGGAAGAATATAATTATTCCGTTCAAATACCTCCAAGGATCACAAGTCAAGAATACATAACGATAGTAGGTTTGATATGTGTTTACCTTTGGGTTCTCCTTTGATGACTTCAAACGCGAATAATGTCACGTTCTCTATTGTTGATCCACACCTAGTATAGAGAATTGGACCTTCACAACCTTCTTGTGCTAGCTAGAACGGAGGAAGGAGACGAAGAAATCACGCAACAAAGCCACAAAGGAGGGTTCGGCCTCCTCGTTGTGGCCGACTGGTTTGGGGCGGCGGGTAGGAGGCTTCGGCCTCTTACTTGCTTGCTCTCAACTCTTTTCTCTCCTCTCAATATGTGTTATGAAATAACATGTATTGAAAGGGAAGGAAGGAGTTCCTTTATATATTCCAAATACTCCTAGTTGTTTTCATAAAGGGCCCAATACTAATCATATCCATGTATGGACTAGTATTATTTGCTAACTAGTCCTACTAAGTTAGAAACTTGTTACATTATGATCCTTTTAATTAATTCTTATTAATTAAGTCTCTTGTCCAATTATATCCATATGGCGTGTGACCCCATAGGTTTCTACTTAATTTGTAGTAACTATTTACAAACATGGAGCAGTGTCTAGCAACACATCCATGCCATCCAATTAATATAAATAGTCATCTTGACAAAACCTTGTGATCTTATTATCGCATCCCTTTGTCTCAATATCCGGATTGGAAACGAGACATACAAGTCACACTCGTATATCTAATCCATGTTTCTCGATCCTGGGAATAGCCCTATCCATGCATATGACATCAATATCCCCATATTGATTCATATGAGTTTGACCATACATTCTATAGGCTCCATCCCTCGAGAGGCCTCGGATATTTGCTCCCGTTATGTGGGAGGGACAAATCCTATCTACATCACTCACCATCTCTAAGCTTGCTTCCTATTGTGCCCAACATGCGCTTTTATAACTACCCAGTTACGGAGTAGCGTTTGACGATGTCAAAGCACAATTTTTCACAACTAGAGGATCTAGTGACTTCAAGTCTAAGGATGATAATATCCTATCACCGCGAGAAGCGCTTGTGACTTTACATAACTTGTATGTAACCTTCTCGGATTTGGGTCAATCCGGTATGTCATTACCCCTAATACATACCCATGTGTTGGATCATGATATCTCCATATCAATCCAACCACATACTGATCTATAGATGATCGTCCTGTTAATCTTTATATTTGACTAGGAATATTTAAGATAAACAACACGATTTGTAAATCTAAGGACTTCATTATATTAAATATCTCCATAAATAATACAATGATTATTCTAGCCAATTTATACTAAATTAGATTGCCTCTAGGGCATCTATTCCAAAACTTATCATTGAAAATATTAACTTTGCTCCCATCCTTAATCTTCCACACCAATCCACTCTTTATTAATTCTCTACCCGCCAGAATACTCATGAAAACATAAGATATTTGCATCGTCTTTTTCTTCTCAAGTTCAAGGAAGGTAGAGCTTCGAAAGTATTTGTTTTTAAGCACTTGACGAACCAACGAGTTTGGAGATTGTGCCAACCGCCATGCTTGTTTTGCTAACATTACTTTATTAAAATCTTGAAAATCACGAAAACCCAAACCGCCATGCTCACGATTATCTTTAAATTTATCCCAAGCAACCCAGTGGATCTTCCTCTTTTCCCCATCCCCGCCCCACCAAAATTGTCTTACAGCTCTTTCTAGATCTTGACAAGTTTTCGTAGGCAACAGAAAACAACTCATCGTATAAGTCGGAATAGCTTGTATAACAGCTTTAAGTAAAATATCCTTACCGATGGATGAGAGATAATTACCTTTTCAGTTCTTCATCTTACTGAACACTTTCTCTACAAGAGGACTGAAGGTTGCTGTTTTACTTCTTCCCACACAAGTAGGTAGTCCAAGATAGTTATCATGCTGATTCTCCAGCTGCACCCCACACAGTGTACTAAGATTGGTCCTCTCCTATTCGCTGATATTGTCAGAAAAGATAACTGATGACTTCTGTAGATTTAGCTTTTGCCTTGAAGCTATCTCATAATTGTTGGAATAGATGCCCTAGAAGCAATCTAGTTTAGTATAAATGTATTGTGGCTAGAACATTCATTGTATTATTTATTGGATATTTAATATAATGAAGTCCTTATATTTAGAATTGTGTTGTTTATCTTAAATATCCCCAGTCCAGTATAATGATTAATAGGACAATCATCTATAGACTAGTATGTGGTTGGATTGATATGAAGATATCATGATCCAACACATAGGTGTGCATTAAGGGTAATGGCGCACTGGATTGACCCATCTCCGAGAAGGCTACATACACGTTATGTTAAGTCACAAGTGCTTCTCGTGGTGCAATGGTATTGTCATCCTTAGACTTGAAGTCGTTAGATATTTTACTTGTGGATTATTGTGATTTTGGTAGCGTCAAACGCTACATCGTAACTGGGTAGTTATAAAGGCGTGTACCAGATACAATAAGAAGCAAGCTTAGAGATCGTAGTGGACGTAGATTGAATTTGTCCCTCCCACATAACGGGAGCAAATATCCTAGGACACTCGAGGGATTGTGCTTATAGAATGTCTGGCCAGACTCAAATAAATCAATATAGGATATTGATGTTATTTGCACGAATAAGGCTATTCCCAGGATCGAGAAACTATGGATTGGATATACGAGTGTGACTTGTATGTCTCGTGTCCAATCCGGATATAGAGACAAAGGGATGAGACAATTACTTGTACAAGGTTTTTCGGATGACTATTCTATTAGTTGGCTAGAATGGATGTTTTGCTAGAGACCGTTCCATATTAGCAAATTGTTGCTACCAACTAGATAGAACCTATGGGGTCACACGCTATATAGAGTTGAACTAGATTTGGAAATTAATTAATATGGTTAATTAATTAGAAGGATCACTTTGCGACACCTTGCACACTTAGTAGGACTAATTTGCAAGAAAGGGACTAAACCGAATTCTAGTAGGACTAGAATAGGTTCTTTAGGTAGTTGGAAATGATTTGTTGGACTATATAAAGGATGATCCTTCCTTACTTCCCACACTTATGAGCCTTTTGATCATAACTTGAGTGGGAGAGAAAAAAAGGAGAGAGAGCAAGCAAGCAAGAGGGCCGCCCGACCCCCTTGCCGCCGCCCCTACCCCGTCGGCAACCAAGGAGGACGTCACCCTCCTTGTTGCCTCGTGTTGCGTGATTTCTTCTTCATCTTCCTTCATTCTTAGCTAGAACAAAGGAGAAGGAAGATCTAGATCTCAACTCTAGGTGTGGATCAACTATAGAGAGGTGACACAATTCACGTTACAAGTCATCACAGGAGAAACCCTAAGGTGTGTAACTTGATTTCTTCCCGTACCATCGTTATGTCTCTTGTCCTCTGATCCTTGGAGGGTATTGAATGGATAAATTATATTTTTCCGCTGCGTATCCATGATCAAAAACCCTACAGTGGTATCAGAGCCACATGCCGTAGAGCATAAACGTGGTTTATGTGTTACGTTTTGATAGTTTTACACTTTAAATTTATCGCGTAAAACAAGACAAATCAAGCATGTGATGCAATTTATCAACTCAATCAAAACAAGACCTAATTTTTGCATTGGATGAATAAATTAGTGAGTTTGAGAAATTTTAGGATCTTAGATCTAGGGTTTGGGCATCCTATTGAAAGAAGGAGTTCTTTTCAAACAAGGAAACAACCTAACTTGGGCACCGAGCAAGGGAGTTGTTTTGGAAACAACTCCCATGGAAGGTTCGGCCACCAAGGGGACCGCCCCTCCTTGCTTGCGCCCAAGTAAGGGACGGCCTAGGGGCCGGGGCAGCCCTAGCCGTGTGGGCTAGGGGCCGGCCGGCCCAAGGCCTTGGCGGTCCTCTTTGGCGTTCGGGCAATTGGATTGTTGGGCCCCTTGGACCGTTTTAACCCTAGAAAATTACTAAAATCAATTAAAATTGACCAAGCGCGTTAAAATTGGATTTTAACTGTTTATGTTCAAATCGCATGGTGATTGGATATGGCCTTAGGATGTGGTTTGGTGTGATTGTTTAAATTTGTGGTTTGGTTTACGGCCTGCGAGCTGATCAATTTGTTGTAATAATTTATTAGAGTTTTATGGCCTGCGAGCCTTTTTTTTTCTCAACTTGTGAGATTTGTTTTATTTAGTATAGTTGTTAGCTAGTGCCAGATAGAATAGATTGTTGGCCAAGATTGAAGAAAAAGAAGCCCAAAGCCAAAGGAAGCCACAAAAGATGGAGCATGGAGCATTCCACATGACTATGAAGGATGGACCAAAAGATGAAGACGCATGGAGATGTGTTTGCTTTTAGGGTTCATAGATAATTCCATTGGCTTGGAATTATCTTAGTCTAGAAAAGGCCATATCCACATCACGTTTTATTTTTGTTTTGTGGTTATTTATTTTATTGTCTTATTATTTTGTGGTTGGTGCATGGATGATGCATGCAATTAGGATAATAAGATAATTAGACAACCCTGATCTATTATTTGAATTTAAAAATCCCTCAAAAATTCAAATATTGCGTTTTTGTCTTCTCGTTATTTGAACACTCATCATCATCATGTTTTACCAAGATCGTGCATGCCAAAGCATGGCGACTTGGTTAATAATGATGTGGTGTGATGGCACACCTCGTGTGCAAATTGTTTAAGTAAGAGGTTGGGCGCAACTAGGTGTTTAATAGGATTAAAACCTAGAGACATTCAATTGGGATTATCCATGCGGATGGATAAATAAGGAGTTATTTGCCCAATTGAACCAAGAGTTGCATAAGGGATGCAATTGGAATTGTTCCTACCTAAAGTAGTCAAATTATGGGTGACTTGCCAAAGCAAGCTCATAAGGAGATGAAACATGGATCTTGGCCCACTAGAAAATATAAGGATATTTTCCGCATTAATATCTTGAGGGTTATTTTTCTGTAGAAAAATAGTGGGAGCTATATTTGATAAACTAGCCCTTATTGAATATAGTCAAAAATTCACAAATACTAAAAATTACGTATTTTCATTTTTGTAGAATTACAAATGGTAAACAACTCATCGAGTTCACAAAATTCCGTACGATCTGTCCTTGAGAAGGACAAACTCTTTAGAACCAACTTCCTTGATTGGTACAGAAACTTGAGAATTATTCTCAAGCAAGAGAAGAAACTGTACGCAATAGAGGAGCAAGTTCCAGCAGGTCCAGAGAACAATACCCCTGCGGCCCTAAAGGCGTATCAAAAGCGTGTTGATGACGCTAATGATGCGGTGTGCCTTATGCTATGCACCATGACTTCTGAGCTTCAATAGCAACACGAAAACATGAATGCTGTCGATATGATCGAGCATCTGAAGCAGCTCTTCCAAGAGCAGGCAAGGGTTGAGAGGTATGAGGTCTCTAAGGCATTGTTCAAGTGTCATCTGGCTGAAGGGAACCCGGTGGGACCCCATGTACTCCGTATGATCGGATACTTGGAGAATCTTGCCCGACTAGGGTTTTCGGTCAGCTAAGAGTTGGCAACCGATCTTGTGTTGCAATCGTTGCCTGAGAATTATGGACAGTTCATCATAAACTATAACATGAACGAGATCGTGAAACCACTGCCAGATTTACTCAACATGTTGAGGACAGCTGAACAAAGCATCAACAAGGGTAAGGGCAAGGCCATTATGATGGTACAGAAAGGAAAGGGAAAAAGGTTTGCCTCATCCTCCAAGGGAAAAGGCAAGTCAGTTGCCAAAACCAAGGAACCTGCCCTTAAGCCTGTTGGTGGCATAGCCAAAGGTGTGACTAAAGGTGAGTGTCACTACTGCAGTCAGCCTGGACATTGGAGGAGTAACTGCCCAAAATATATGGAGGACAAGAGGCTTGGAATAGTGATTCCACCACCACCAGGTATTTTTGTTGTAGATGTCAATTTAACTGTCTCTACATCATGGGTATTAGATACTGGATGTGGATCTCACATTTGTGGAAATGTGCAGGATCTAAAGAGAAGTAGAAGATTGGCTAAAGGGGAGATAGACCTGCGTGTTGGGAATGGAGCAAAGATCGTTGCATTCGCCGTAGGTGTGTAAGAGCTGTCTCTACCTTCTGGATTAGTTTTAGAATTAAATAGTTGCTATTTTGTGCCTGCTATGAGCAGAAACATTATTTCTATTTCTTTTTTGGACAAGGAAGGTTTTATTATTTCTATAAAGAACAATTGTTGTTCCCTTTATTTTAATAATATTCACTATTATAGTGCGCAATTTAATGGACTTTATGTCCTTGATCTAAGCAATCATGTCTACAACATTAATAACAAGAGGATTAAAATACATGATTTAAATCCTTCTTACTTATGGCATTGTCGTTTAAGCCATATAAACGAGAAGCGTGTATCTAGACTCCATAAGGATGGACTACTAGACTCATTTGATTTTGAATCATATGAGACATGTGAGGCTTGTTTATTGGGAAAATGACAAAGTCCCCTTTCAATAAGAAAGGTGAGAGGACTAGTGAGCAATTGGCGCTGATACATACTGATGTGTGCGGGCCATTTGCCACGCCTGCCATGGGTGGTTATGTCTACTTCATTACGTTTACTGATGATTACAGTAGATATGGATTTGTGTACATTATGAGGGCCAAAACCGAATCCTTTGAAAGGTTCAAAGAATTCAAAAGTGAAGTAGAGAAACAACTTGAAAAAAGTATCAAGGCTCTACGATCGGATCGTGTAGGAGAATACTTAAGCCAAGAGTTTGACGACTATCTTAGAGAGTGTGGGATCGTGTCCCAACTCACTCCACCCAGAACGCCACAATGGAATCGCGTGTCCGAGAGGAGGAATCGAACCCTATTGGATATGGTTCGATCTATGATGTGTCAAACCTATCTTACATTATCATTTTGGGGCTATTCTCTATTAAGTGCAGCTTTAACCATTAATCGTTTTCCATCTAAATCAGTCATGAAGACACCACATGAGATGTGGAGTGGGAGGCATCCCACATTGTCGTTCATGAAGATTTGAGGATACAATGTCTGTAAACGTTTACAATCAGACAAGCTAGGGCCAAAGTCGGATAAGTGTAAATTTGTGGGGTACCCTAAGGAAACTAAGGGCTACTACTTCTACAATCCAACTGAGAACAAAGTGTTTGTTGCTCGGTCCGGCGTGTTTCTATGATTTTGTCTCTAAAGAAGCAAGTGGGAGGACTGTAGAACTTGAAGAGATTCAAGAACGACAAATCACTGAACCGATTATGGAATATGAGCAGGAACCACAAGAAGTTGTGGAACAGCCTATTCAGGTAACACAAGAGCTTCGTAGATCTAGTAGAGTGCGCCAGGAACCCGAGAGGTATGGACTTCTCGTGACTGATTCTGGTGACACAATGCTCATAGATGATGAGCCTACTACCTATGAAGAGGCCATAAAAGGGCCAGACTCTCAGAAGTGGCTAGAAGCCTTGAGATCCGAGATGGAATCCATGTATATCAACAAAGTATGGACTTTGGTGGAACCACCCGAAGGGGCGCGGCCCATATGGTGCAAGTGGGTCTTCAAGAAGAAGATCGACATGGATGGTAATGTGATTACCTATAAGGGCCGATTGGTGGCTAAAGGATTCATACAGATTCATGGTATTGACTATGATGAAACCTTTTCACCATTCGCTTTGACCAAATCCATCTGAATCCTACTTGCAATTGCAGCATACTACGACTATGAGATTTGGCATATGGATGTCAAAACAACATTCCTTTATGGAAATCTCCTCGAGAACGTGTATATGATACAGCCGGAGGGTTTTGAAGATCCAAAGCAAGCCAACAAAGTCTTACGATCCATTTATGGATTGAAGCAAGCTTCTAGGAGTTGGAATCGACGTTTTGATGAAGTAGTCAAAGAGTTTAGCTTCATCAGAAACGAAGATGAGTCTTGTGTCTACAAGAAGGTTAGTGGGAGCTCTATAGCTTTTCTGGTCTTGTATGTGGATGACATACTACTCATTGGAAACGACATTCCCATGCTGCAATCTGTGAAAGATTGGCTAGGGAAGTGTTTCTGAATGAAGGACTTAGGGGAAGCAGCCTATATACTTGGTATAAATATCTATAGAGATAGATCTAAAAGAATGCTAGGCCTAAGTCAAAGTACACACATTGACAAGGTGTGGAAGCGGTTCAACATGCCAGATTTCAAGAAGGGATTCTTGCCCATGTCACATGGAATTACTCTTTCAAAGAGTGGTTGTCCTTCCAATGAGATTGAGAAGGAACGCATGAGTAGAGTTCCCTATGCTTCGGACATAGGATCTATCATGTACGCCACTAGACCAGATGTGTCATATGCCTTGAGTATGACGAGCAGATACCAATCCAATCCAGGTGAGAGTCACTGGATTGCAGTCAAGAACATCCTAAAGTACTTGAGAAGAACTAAAGATGCTTTCTTGATATTTGGCAGTGAGGAAGAGTTGCGTGTAAGGGGTTACATGGATGCAAGCTTCCAAACCGAGAGAGATGACTTTAGATCACAATCGGGATATGTGTTTTTCCTGAACGGAGCAGCTGTGAGCTGGAAGAGTTCCAAGCAAGAGACGGTGGCTGATTCTATAACAGAGGCTGAGTACATTGCTGCAAATGGCGCAGCAAAGGAAGCTGTTTGGATCAGAAAGTTTGTTTCTGAACTTGGTGTGGTTCCTAGCCCTGCGGATCCAGTTGAGTTGTACTGTGACAACACTGGGGCGATCGCGCAATCAAAGGAGCCCAGGTCACACCAGAAATCCAAGCACGTGCTCAGGAAGTTCCATCTGATTCGAGATATTATCGATAGAGGAGACTTTCGGATATGCAAGATTCCTACAGAAGAGAATCTGTCAGATCCACTTACAAAGCCGCTTGTGCAGTGGAAGCATGAAGGGCACACTAGGAGCATGGGCATACGAGATGCGTCAGATTGGCTCTAGTGCAAGTGGGAGACTGTTGGAATAGATCCCCTAGAGGCAATCTAATTTAGTACGAATTTATTGTTGCTAGAACATTCATTGTATTATTTATTGGATATTTAACATAATGAAGTCCTTAGATTTACAATTGTGTTGTTTATCTTAAATATCCCTAGTCCAGTATAATGATTAATAGGAAAATCATCTATAGACTAGTATGGGGTTGGTTTGATATGGAGATATCTTGATCCAACACATAGGTGTGTGATAACTCCATTTTGGAGTTATATTATTCCTTATTTTCGCTATGTTTTGCGTGCTTATCATGGAGAATTTAATCGTCTTTGAGCGTTTTGTGCTAAAATTGTGAAAATTGGGTTTTTGAGCGTTAATCGTTAAATCCGGGCGTTTCTCGTATATTTTGTTGCTTTTATTGTGATATGATCGCGGGTTCGTGTTTCGTGTTGTGGTTGGCAGGAAATAGGACGCGAGGATCAAAGGTGGTGAAGAAACGAGCTTCGGAATAAAAGAAAGAAAGGAAAACTCAAGAAAAGAAGCCAGAAAAAAAGCTAAGGCAGGAACTCTTCGCATGAAGAGAAAAGCTCTTCACACGAAGAAAAGACTTAGCCAAAATTCCAGTTCTCTTCCTGTGACATGATGCTGTCTCAAAATAGGAGGACTTTTGCAGGAAGACTTCAGACAGAGTAGACAATCTCTTCCCACGAAGAGAAAAGCTCTTCGCACGAAGAGTTCACCCAGAAAGCTAGAAACGTCCGGGGTCTTTTTGCAATTACTAGAAACTTTGTTATATCATTCTAGTAACGTATTTAAGTGTGTTAGGTCGAATTTTTGAGTAGTTTCTGACGGTAGACACATCTTTTGGAGATCAAGGAGCTATTGTGAGAGCTTAAGAGCTTTGGATCATCCGTTTGGATTCTCAACTCTTCTCTTTTCTTGATTTTTATGCTTAAACTCATGAGACTTATCGTTTTGAGTATGAATATGAGGAGCTAAACGTTATTTGCTGGGAATTATCGTTTAATGTAGCTAGGGTTTGATCTAAATATCATGTTTTGATGATTTTGATTCATGTTTTAGCTTAATCTCACGCAATCTTTCATTATTATGGATTATTTACGTTCGTAATCAAATTATCTTTGCGAGTAGCTAACATAGAGATAAACTTAATTAGTTCTCACGCGGTAACTCCGTGAAAATTAGTCGGTAAATTGAATAATCCACCTAGTCGAATCAATGTTTGGTAACTCGACATCGTTAACTAGGATCGTTAAAGTAGAATTATGATTTTAATGCATGCTTTAAGCTAGAATAGACTTGGTAACTCGGTTTGTTTTGGTTTAAAGTATAGTAAATTTACTTGGTAACTCGGTAAGTTTAATATTGCTTGATTGATAGTGAAAGATACGTGGTTGTTTTACAAATCAAAACATAAATTTAGCTCAACCTAGTGAACCTAGAGGATTCCTGGTATTTTTTCCCTTATATTACAAAAACCCTACAATTCATTCTTTATTAATCGTGAACTACTTCACTTGGTTAATTGAGAATATTGCATTTATTTTATTAGAATAAGCTCAAAATACAACTTGCGACGTACCCACATAAGGTTTAGAATAATAATTAATTTAAACAAAGTCCCTTTTCGGTTTATTACTACACACGACAGCTGTACACTTGCAGTTGGAGCGTGTCAAGTTTTTGGCGCCGTTGCCGGGGACTTCGGCTAAATTAGTTATAATTCCTAGCCTTAGGGATTTTAATTTATTGTTTATATCAGTTACTCACCTAAGTTTTGCGTGGTTTGTGATTTCAGGTTGATTTACACGGTGCATGACCCATTCTAGAGACGAGCCTTTGTATCCAACGTTTGAAGACCCGAAATCCTTATTAAAAGCACAGCGTAGAGACAAGAGGAATTCAAGCTCAGTAGTCATGGATGAAGAAACGAGAGCTGAGTTTGAGAGAATCCGCAAAGGCATGGAAGATGCGGAAGCAGCTAGAGCTGCAGCTGTAGAGGAGGCTGCAAACAGAGTCGCGGAAACTGAGCACATTAGGGCTCAGATGGATGAGATGCAGGCGATGATTGATCGCATGAACCCTCCGAATCCGCAACAACTTCCGGGTGCGGAATTAGTTGGCAGAAATAACGGTGGCAATGGGAATAATGGGGGCAATAATCGGAACAACAACGGTCGGAATGTGGTGGAGCAAGTCAACAATGCTGAGGAGGATGAGCGTCCTTTTGTGGACTACTTCAGGAGTACACCGGAGGCATATCAGCCCACCATTGTCAGGCCTCAGATCAATGCAGCCCATTTCGAGATTCGCCAACCGTTGATCAACATGGTTAGGGATGAGTGCTTATTCACTGGAGCCCCGAGTGATGATCCACATCAACACTTGCTCAATTTCGAGCAAATCACTTCTACCATGTATGACCAGAGAGTTCCACTCGAGACGATAAAGCTCATGCTTTTCCCCTTCTCCTTATCGGGAAAGGCAAAGACATGGCTTATGAAACTTCCAGCAGGCAGCATAGTTACATGGGCAGATTGTAGTAAAGAGTTTCTCAGGAAGTATCTTCCACCATCCAAGGTTGCTCAACGGATGGCTGACATAACTAAGTTTACACAGCAAGAAGATGATTCTTTGAGAGACACGTGGAGAAAGTTCAACCAGCTCTTGCGCAGATGCCCTACTCACGGAGAGCCATGGTATAAACTCCTCCATTACTTTTATAATGCTTTGGATCGAGAGACTGCTAGCGAATTGGACATGATGGCTCAGGGAAATTTTATGGGTATGGGACTACAGAGATGTCGTGATCTGCTGGATAATGTAGCCAAACGTGAATCCACGAGGTCTGAGACTCATAGAAGCACGAAATCAGATGGGGCATTGGTTAGTAAGATTGAGTCCATGGTGGAACAGAAATTTGAACATCAGATGGCAGTTATGAATTCGGCTTTCAGTAATTTGAATCCATCGGCACAGGTGAAGTCAGTGGAAGAGATGGTAGCAGATGCAAATCAGGGATATGGGGATGGTATTGAAGACGTGAACTACATGGGTCAAAGACAGCAGCAATGGCCAAACACCTATCATCCCAACAACCGCAATCACCCCAACTTCAGTTATGCCAATCCGAATAGTGGACTATATGCGCCAGGTCAAAGGCCGAATGTTCCTTATCAAGCTCACAGACAGGCTCCACAGCAACAGGCTCCTCCACCACCTCCATCTTCAGAAGACCAGGACACAAACGCGTTGTTGAGGAAACTGTTAGCTAGCAATGATAAGATTGAGAGCAAGATTGTCGCGATAGAAGCCTCGATAAAAAGCCATGAGACACATATTGGCCAAATAGCCAATCAGAATACTCGACTTCCACCAGGTATGCTTCCGTCCAACACTATTACTCCAACTGAGCAATTGAAGGCTATTTCCACTCGCAGTGGGACCACTACTCAGGATCCTCCATATCCTACCCATGCGCGAGCTGAGGCGACTAAGGCCACATAAAAAGCACTAGATGAAGAAATTCCCGTGCCTACCGTGATTCCCCAATCAAAGGACACGAGTAGGAAGTCGGAGGAAAAGCCTAAGCCAAAGGAGGAGTATAGTGTTCGTGTTCCCTACCCGCAGAGATTGAAGGGTCAAGAGGATGCCAAGCATTTCAAGAAGTTTGTGGATATCTTCAAAAAGTCACACATTAATATCCATTTTGCGGAGGCCATTTCGCAAATGCCTAAATATGCTAAATTTCTCAAGGACCTCCTCTCTAATAGGAGGCGCATGGATGAATTTGAGACCGTGACCCTGAATGAGGAGTGTAGCGCCGTGGTGTAAAAAGTGCTACCCAAAAAGATGAAAGATCCGGGTGGTTTCATTATTCCTGTGACATTGGGAGATGCGTTACATGGTAGAGCGTTATGTGATCTTGGTGCAAGCATAAACTTGATGCCTACATCTGTATTTGAGAAACTCGGTGTAGGAGATCCAAAACCCACTCGTATGTGTTTACAAATGGCTGACCGTACTATAAAACGACCACGGGGTGTTTTGGAGGATGTGCTTGTGAGAGTCGAAGGACTCATCTTTCTCGCAGATTTTTTGATCCTAGATATGGATGCTGACGATGATGTCCCACTCATATTGGGACGGCCATTCCTTGCTACGGGAAAGACGATTATTGATGTTGCCAATGGAGAATTGACTATGCGTATTAACGATGAGAAGGTGGCATTCAATGTCTTTGAAGCTATGAAATTTCCTGCATATGCAGTGAGTGAGCAGTGTTTTGGTGTGGAGGCATACACACCGGACGAGGAGGATGATATATTATTGGAGCATCTGTATGAGGAACTTGCCTTACTTGATCCGAGTGAAAAAGAACAGGCTATGGAAGCCAGCTGGCGTTCACCCCTACCCCTCTTTAATGAGGGAAGCAGGAAGATTCTTACTCCTTCTCTTATTACTGCTCCTGATTTAGAATTGAAACCGTTACCTGCTCATTTAAAATATTTATACTTGGGATCTGATGAAACTTTACATGTTATTGTTTCTGCGTGTTTGGACAGGGAACAGGTGGAGCAGTTTCTCAAGGTATTGCAGGAAAGGAAAGCAGCTATGGGATGGACCATAGCAGATATAAAGGGGATCAGCCCCACAGTTTGCCAGCACAAGATCCGTCTCATGGAGGACAAGAAGCCGGTAGTTCAGTTTCAGCGCCGCCTCAACCCTCACATGCAGGAGGTGGTGAAGAAAGAAGTGCTTAAATGGTTGGAAGCAGGTACCATCTATCCGATTTCCGACAGCACGTGGACTAGCCCGGTGCAGTGTGTCCCTAAGAAGGGAGTTATAACTGTGGTGGAAGGGGAAAAAGGTGATCAGATTGCCACTCGTACAGTTACTGGGTGGAGAGTTTGCATGGATTACCGCAAACTCAATGATGCCACTATGAAAGATCATTTTCCCCTCCCATTTGTGGATCAGATGCTTGATAGGCTGGCACGTCATTCGCATTACTGCTTTTTGGATGGATACTCTGGGTATAATCAGATAGCGATTGAGCTAGCTGACCAGGAGAAGACGACATTTACTTGTCCTTACGGGACTTTTGCATTCAGGCGCATGCCCTTTGGGCTATGCAATGCCCCTGCCACGTTTCAGAGGTGTATGATGTCTATCTTCTCAGACATGATGGAGCAACCTAGTGCTTAACTGGGAGAAGTGCCATTTAATGGTGACCGAGGGGATAGTGTTGGGGCACAAGATCTCCAGTAAAGGCTTAGAGGTAGATCGGGCAAAAATTGAGGTGATCGAGAAGCTTCCTTATCCTACATCTGTCAAAGGGGTACGGAGTTTCTTGGGACATGCATGTTTCTATCGGCGCTTCATTAAAGACTTCTCGAAGATCACAAAGCCGTTATTTGGGTTGCTTGAGAAAGATGCCGTATTTGATTTCAATGAAGAGTGCAGGACAACTTTTGATTTGCTCAAGAAAAAGCTGACCAGTTCTCCTATTATAGCCACCCCAGACTGGACCTTGCCGTTCGAGCTTATGTGTGATGCCAGCGATTATGTGATGGGAGCAGTACTGGGACAGCGGAAAGACAAGGTAGCTCATGTAATTTACTATGCCAGTCATACTCTTAATACTGCACAGGTTAATTATGCCACCACGGAGAAGGAGATGTTAGCTATTATCTTCGCATTGGACAAGTTTCGTCCATACCTTGTGGGTTCTCAGGTTACTATCTTCACGGACCATGCAGCCCTCAAATATCTTCTTACTAAGAAGGATGCGAAGCCTAGGTTGATCCGATGGGTGTTGCTAATGCAAGAGTTCGACATAGTGATCAAGGAAAAAAAGGGGGTAGAGAATGTTGTTGCAGACCATTTGTCACGACTGGAGAACGAAAAAAAGAAGAAGTGCCAATTAGAGAAGATTTTCCAGATGAACAACTTATGGTAGTGGTACCAGCTGTGCCTTGGTTTGCGGATTTGGCAAATTTCAAGGCGCTCAATATTGTCCCAAAAGACATGTCTTTCCATCAGAAAAAGAATTTTTTCGCAGATGCACGGCACTATTTCTGGGATGACCCTTATTTGCTCAGGTTGGGAGCTGACAACGTGTTGAGAAGATGTGTAGCTGAGCCAGACACTTTGGACATTCTTAGACACTGCCATGAATTGAATTGCGGAGGGCATTTTGGCAAAACGCGCACTGTGGCAAAGGTATTGCAAAGTGGATTTTATTGGCCTTCTTTACATAAAGATGCTCATTTGTTTGTACAGCAGTGCGATCGATGTCAGAGAACTGGTAATATCTCCAACCGAAATGAGATGCCTCAGAATTTCGTGTTGGAAGTAGAGCCATTTGATGTTTGGGGCATTGATTTCATGGGACCATTCCCGTCTTCACTTGGAAATCTTTATATATTGTTAGCTGTGGATTATGTGACCAAGTGGGTAGAGGAAATTGCTTGCCCTAAAAACGATGGAGCTACTGTAGAGAGATTCGTGCGTAAGAGCATATTTACACGGTTTGGGACTCCCAGAGCCATTATTAGTGATGAAGGATCGCATTTCGTGAACAAAGTATTTGCCAATGTCCTGAGCAAATATGGGGTAAAGACGCATAAGATATCACTGGCTTATCATCCGCAGTCAAATGGGCAAGCAGAAGTTTCTAACCGAGAGATAAAAGGGATTCTTGAGAAGACAGTCAACCCGGGACGCAAGGATTGGTCTCTACATTTAGATGATAGCTTATGGGCATATATGACTGCTTACAAGACCCCTTTAGGCATGTCTCCCTATCAGTTAGTATTTGGGAAGTCATGTCATCTTCCGGTGGAACTTGAGCACAAGGCATTCTGGGCTTTGAAGAAGATCAATTTGGACGCTAAGCTCTCAGGTGAGCTACGGAAGCAAGCACTGCTCGAACTTGAAGAATTTCGATTGATGGCGTATGAAAGTGCGAGAATCTATAAGGAGAGGACAAAACTGTGGCACGACAGGCACATCATCCCGAGAGACTTCAAAGTAGGACAGAGGGTGCTGATCTTCAACGCCAGACTAAAGCTGTTTCCAGGGAAATTAAAATCTAGATGGAGTGGTCCCTACACAATTACCGCAGTTTATCCGTGGGGATCTCTTGAGGTGGAGGACGCAAATGGGAACAAGTTTAAGGTGAATGGCCAGGGAGCGAAACCGTACGTGGACGGGAATTTCATTGGAGTCATTGAATGGCTTCATGCAACTCCCGCAATTTAACTAATCTCTGAGGTAACTGGGTCGGGCCGTCGACCTTAAATTACAAAGCGCTTGTTGGGAGGCAACCCAACCTATTTATTGCTGTAGAGTAGGTTTTAATACTGTTTTGTAGTTTTTATTTGATTTATTTGAGAGGTGCGAGAGAGGGGATTTAATATTTCCAATGAGTATGTGCAGGAATTCTAGGTGGAAGGCCTATTCCGGGTCCCCCTTCTTGATGCGTGAGTGAAGAATTGCACGAAAACCGAGAAAGAGCAGACCAAAATGCGTATCGGGACCCGGAATGAAGAAATCGAGGATTTACGCCATTCTTACACTCACTCAACACACGCACCTAGGGAAGATCATGATCCCAGACTCCCCGTCTTGATATACGCAAGAATTTGATTAATCAATGGAGAAAGCTAGCTCACTGGCACGGATTACGAGGTGAAATTTTGAAGAACAGACTAAGAACAGAATTGAACAGTGCCAACGTGTGGGGATGGTCGAGAGCTTTCTGTGGACGGGTGGATCGCGTAAATCGGAGTCCGGACGAAGAAGATAGGCCAAAAAGGATGTTATTCGGGCAAAAAGGCGTCGAAAAAGCATCCGGAATTGCCAAACGGGTCTTTGGAAGGGTCAAATTGAAGAATAAAGGATTCCCCGGACATTGGGAACCTTTTATGATGCGAAAGGGATCTCAAGGTCCAGGAGATTCATGAAGAAGCAAAGGCACGAGTAAAATGGCGAAAAAGGATGTTTGAGCGGCTTAAAACATCCGGAAATTTTCAACGGATCTTCGAGAGCATGAATTTGAAGAATAAAATATTCCCCCGACTTTGGGAATCTTTTATCATCTACACGGGATCTCGAGGACGCGAGGATCAAAGGTGGTGAAGAAACGAGCTTCGGAAACAAAGAAAGCAAGGAAAACTCAAGAAAAGAAGCCAGAAAAAAAGCTAAGGCAGGAACTCTTCGCACGAAGAGAAAAGCTCTTCGCACGAAGAAAAGACTTAACCAAAATTCCAGTTCTCTTCCTGTGACATGATGCTGTCTCAAAATAGGAGGACTTTTGCAGGAAGACTTCAGACAGAGTAGACAATCTCTTCGCACGAAGAGAAAAGCTCTTCGCACGAAGAGTTCACCCAGAAAGCTAGAAACGTCCGGGGTCTTTTTGCAATTACTAGAAACTTTGTTATATCATTCTAGGAACGTATTTAAGTGTGTTAGGTCGAATTTTTGAGTAGTTTTTGACGGTAGACACATCTTTTGGAGATCAAGGAGCTATTGTGAGAGCTTAGGAGCTTTGGATCATCCGTTTGGATTCTCAACTCTTTTCTTTTCTTGATTTTTATGCTTAAACTCATGAGACTTTTCGTTTTGAGTATGAATATGAGGAGCTAAACGTTATTTGCTGGGAATTCTCGTTTGGTGTAGCTAGGGTTTGATCTAAATATCATGTTTTGATGATTGTGATTCATGTTTTAGCTTAATCTCACGTAATCTTTCATTATTATGGATTATTTACGTTCGTAATCTAATTATCTTTGCGAGTAGCTAACATAGAGATAAACTTAATTAGTTCTCACGCGGTAACTCTGTGAAAATTAGTCGGTAAATTGAATAATCTACCTAGTCGAATCAATGTTTGGTAACTCGACATCGTTAACTAGGATCGTTAAAGTAGAATTATGATTTTAATGCATGCTTTAAGCTAGAATAGACTTGGTAACTCGGTTTGTTTTGGTTTAAAGTATAGTAAATTTACTTGGTAACTCGGTAAGTTTAATATTGCTTGATTGATAGTGAAAGATACGTGGTTGTTTTACAAATCAAAACATAAATTTAGCTCAACCTAGTGAACCTAGAGAATTCCCGGTATTTTTTCCCTTATATTACAAAAACCCTACAATTCATTCTTTATTAATCGTGAACTACTTCACTTGGTTAATTGAGAATATTGCATTTATTTTATTAGAATTAGCTCAAAATAAAACTTGCGGCGTACCCACATAAGGTTTAGAATAATAATTAATTTAAACAAAGTCCCTTAGGTTCGACAACCCGGATTTCCGGTTTATTACTACACACGACAGTTGTACACTTGCAGTTGGAGCGTGTCAAGTTTATGAAGATTCGAAGAAACGAGTAAATAGTCGAAGGAAATCAAGCAAAAGAAGAAATTTTTACAGCACTGTCAGTTCTCTTCGCACGAAGAGAAAAACTCTTCGCACGAAGAGTTTGTACTTAGTCAAAAAAAAATCTTCCTGTGACAGTCTTCTGTCTCAAAACAGGAAGACTGTCACAAGAAGAAGAAGGGCACATTCTGGACAGTCTCTTCGCACGAAGAGAATTTCTCTTCGCACGAAGAGAGTGCCCAGAATGTGCGGAAGGTCCAAAATGCCCAAAATAATGCAAAGGATGATGATTTCTGGAGGGGTATTTGGGGAAATTCATCTCAAGGGTATTTAAACCCAAAGGACCCGATGCTTTCATCAGTTCTTCATTCTTCTTCTTCACCCACGAACAGACCCAGTTTTCTCCTCCATAGCCGCACGACCCCAAGCTCCTCCCACCTTGTTTCTTCGTCAAATTCAACAACCAAGTAAGGGTTTTGCTCGCTACAGAGAGGAGAACAAGGATTCGAGGGTGGTTTTGAGTGAGAGTGAGAGAAGAGAGAGAAATCAGAGGAGGAAGAACTAGGGTTCCGAAGTTCAAAACCAAAAATTGGACCACTTGGAGTGTGATTCAGCTTACGGTGAAGAAGGCAACACTAACGTGGACTTCACAAGGAGTACGGAGCATCAAACAATTCGGTGTTTCGACGATTTTTTCGGCAACCTCAAAACAGCCCGAATTGTCCAATTTCTGCGATTTTTGTGCCCGTAAGACTTGCTCCAGGCACGTAGGTACGTTCTCAAACTAGTTCTTTCATTATTAGAGTCTTAGGCACAAATTGAGTAAAAGCCAATTTACTTTTTGTTGCGCTTAGAAGCGCGCTTGGGGGCGATTGCTTAGAGTCCTAAGAACTACGTGTTTGCTTGCCTACGTGTTTAATTCTGTACACACTCACTGTCACAGTGCACAGTTTCAATTTTCATCAAATTTTGTTTGATTTGATAAATGGCCTCGAAAAAGAGAAAAACAGTTGAGGGGTCGTCTATGGAGGCGTCCGGTTCTGCTCCGCCTACCATAGAGGCGCCAGAGTCGCCCAAATATGATTTGTTAAAGAATCCGTTCCCTAACCGACCCGTGATGAGACAACGAAGAGAGGGGAAGGTGAATGTGAGGAGATTGACTGAGACGAACTTTGACTCGTATCATTTCGTGACTCACGAGGCGCATTACGATTATGACCATGACCATTACCTTACCAAACATGGCCAACCCGAGAAGGTGTTCGAATTACACCCGGACATGCCCCCACCTATTAAGAGCATTTACGATAGGGAAGGGCTTCTTAAGTGGTTCGAATTGGTCGGACTTTCGAGCGCACCAATCGCTAGGGAGTTTGTTTTCAACCTTAGGTATGCGGTGGATGGTGAGAGTCGCGACCATAGGTTGGTGTATTGTCGAAACAAGTGGATAGTCTTCACACCGGAGTCTACCGCTTTTTCACTTAAATTCCTACCTCTAGCGGATGCGTGTGCTTTTTCTCGGGTTGTGTCGGACGAGAAAATTTATGACAAGGTCAACAAATTTTGTTTTCCGCCGGGTAAGTCTCCATGGGATAGGAAAGGGTCAATGCTTAAATGGAAAGTTCCAACTGGGGAATTAAAACCGGAAGCTCGATGGATCTGTGAGTTATTGGAGAATTGGGTTTTGGGAACCACCTCAAATCCCACATTCTCCTTTAGACTTTGTGTGATGGCGTTGTGTCTTTGGGAGGGGCAGAGAATTGATATTCCTCGATTCATATGGGGTAATATCATGGATCGAATTTCTAGAAACAACAAGATGGCCCCGGGACATACTTGCTTGCTCACCCACTTAGCCATTGTTTCTGAGGTGGCGATTCCCAAAAACGACAAGATCATTCCCGTCTTCCCTAAAAGAGATGGTCTAAGTTTGATGCCATGGCCAAAGCTTTGAAGCGGAATAAGGGCCGGAGGAAGAGTATAGGGGTAAAGAGAGCAGGGTTTGATGGTGAGGCCGCCTTCAACCAGTTGAGAGAGGAGATGACAGTGGATAGGGAAGAGAGGAGGCGTCAGTTTGAGTGCTTGCAAAGTAACCAAGCCCAATTGGGTAATTTGGTTTAAATGGTTGGAGAATGGGTGCTTTACTCGACTGAAGTGCCTAGAGAGGAATTTGTGCCACCTGTCCCTACCACTGAGAGATGGTATCAAGGGGCCGCGTATGAGGCCCCGCCTGATGAGAATGTGGACAAGGAAGTTGGGGATGATGGAGACGGAGGCGAGGAGGCCCCGTACTCCGAAGAGGAAGACGGGTAGTGGAGTTGGCCCTCGTGCTAGGATTGTTGAGTCCTCGTGTGATCGTTGAGGACAACGATGCATCCTAGTGTGGGGGTGGTGGTACCCTTTTTACTAGTCAGTCTTGAGTCGTTGCATCGCCCGTGTCAGCATTTAGGTATAGATTTTTGGTTATGTCCTTATTTTTCTTTTTATTATTCATATTTTTGCGTGCACGTTTTGGTATTTTTGAGTCAACCCACCACTATCGAGTCATTAGTCGAGTTGGCCGTGCATGTAGTGTAGGTATTAAAAAAAAAAAACTAAAAAAGGTGAAAACCCAAAAAAATTAAAAAATTTGAGAAA
The DNA here is from genome assembly GCA_023055425.1 of Linanthus parryae. Classification (NCBI taxonomy): domain Eukaryota; kingdom Viridiplantae; phylum Streptophyta; class Magnoliopsida; order Ericales; family Polemoniaceae; genus Linanthus; species Linanthus parryae. The sequence goes on from JALGPY010000012.1 coordinate 1,840,002, forward strand.
GGGCAATCAAAAGAAGCTGAAAATTCGGTAAAATCGAGAAGTGTGAGACTTTTAGGCATAGGGCGTGAATTGCGATCGAGAGTGACAATGTGAGTTTCCCTTAGTAAGTATAGAGAAACTTTCTTTACAGGAATGCGTGCCTATTTTACACACGAACTTAATTTTTCAAATCTAAAGTGTGTGCCTAGTTTTCTTACAAGAGTTGAGCTAGGTGTGAGCTAAACAAGCCGAACGTTATTGTGTACGTCTTAGGTAGTCGCCAACCCGCCTCGTAGTGGCACACAGAACAGCTGTGCGAGGTGTGTAGTAGAGCACTCACTGCTTATAGAACTTACCTTGTAGGACCACTAGTAAACCCTATTTTGAACTTTGGATTCTTTGATAACCTGTGGACTTAGGGTGACGATTCTTGGCCTTCATCGTTGATTGGTTAGAATCACCGCTTTAGTGCGTCACGAGGGTGTTGTAGTTGAGGGGGTTCGATGAGGGAGTACTTCATGCTATACTTGTTTGAGTCTTACATATCGCATGCACTTCATTTGTGATCTTCGAGGGGAATGCGAGGGTGAGGGAGAGTAGGCTTGCGCACTTCGGTGTGGTGGTGTTCCATGGCATTACAACATGGACACGGGTGAGGAGAGCCGTGAGTGTGTACCATCTAATACACACAAAACTTGGGTTGGGGGAATTGAATAGGTGGATCGTGCTAGGTACCGAATCTTACTCATCATGGTGTAGGAGGTTTGGTTGGATTAGGCACGAGATATATATGTGATTGGCTACTTGAGAGGGGACAGGATTACATTCGAGTGTGGGGGTGTCGACATTTGACTTCGGACATCGAGATTGAGCTTGCGACGACTCCATCCCCACACGTGCTCTATTGTGTTAGCGGCTTCGTTTGTTACACCGAGGATTTCATCGAAATAGGGGAGAGACATTTATTTGCGATTCATACGTGTTGATTTGGATATTATCTTCCCCTATTATCATTTTTAGCTTGACACTTGGAAGACCACTCGAGACGGATATTGAGGAAATTGCGCAGGAATTTGAAAAAAAATGGAAAAAAAGAAAAGAGGGAAAAAAAGGATAGTTGAATAAAGGAAGAATGAAAAGTGTGGAAGAACGAGTGGAGAAGCTACTAAGTCACGAACGGGAAATTTTGGCTTATACATCATTCATGACAATAGCCGCGGGGATCGTAATTGTACCGGGGTGTGAGGGGATCGAGGGCCGGAGATGGTGAGTTTCGGGCTTGGTTTCTATCATTGTTGTGAGGGTGTGTGAGATGTGGTAATTGTGAGAATGTGACGCTTTAGGATTCGAGTTTGATTATTATCCTATTTGTCCCTAAGGCTTCATCATTCTAAACCCGTTAGCGGATTAGGAGCTCGGACCTTGAACGTGGCTTAGCCTAGCGTAGCCTCTTATTTTGTGGCACACATGAAAAGGTATTGCGTTCTTGCACTTAGTAAAGCTAGGTTCTCTATACTAGCTAGGGGGGATTCGTGTTGTCGAAATTGATTTCAACTCATTCCTTGTGTCTAGATTTCTCATCGCTTCGGGTGAATCGGTTTAAGCTAATGGAGATTGCCCAATCTCGTAAAAGAAAAGAAAAAAAAATTGTTACTTCAATACTTGCATTGTGAATATTGCATTTGCATATAGGTGCATTGTATATAATCGATTCGTGTCGACTAGTAAAAAGGATGGTTTGTGAATTGATCTACTCGGACTCGTATGCAATTGGTGATGGTTAAGTATGAAAATGGGGTGTTATAAGTATGCAATGGCAAATGTGGTATGTATGCAAAGAAAGTTTGGAAATCGGGAAAGGTTTGAGGAAATAAGATGAGATTGTGAGAATTGGCTTGAGGATTTGCTCGGGACGAGCAAAATGTAGTGTGGGGGTAGTTGATAACTCCGTTTTGGAGTTATATTATTCCTTATTTTCGCTATGTTTTGCGTGCGTATCATGGAGAATTTAATCGTCTTTGAGCGTTTTGTGCTAAAATTGTGAAAATTGGGTTTTTGAGCGTTAATCGTTAAATCCGGGCGTTTCTCGTATATTTTGTTGCTTTTATTGTGATATGATCGCGGGTTCGTGTTTCGTGTTGTGGTTAGCAGGAAATAGGACGCGAGGATCAAAGGTGGTGAAGAAACGAGCTTCGGAAACAAAGAAAGCAAGGAAAACTCAAGAAAAGAAGCCAGAAAAAAAGCTTAGGCAGGAACTCTTCGCACGAAGAGAAAAGCTCTTCGCACGAAGAAAAGACTTAGCGAAAATTCCAGTTCTCTTCCTGTGACATGATGCTGTCTCAAAATAGGAGGACTTTTGAAGGAAGACTTCAGACAGAGTAGACAATCTCTTTGCACGAAGAGAAAATATCTTCGCACGAAGAGTTCACCCAGAAAGCTAGAAACGTCCGGGGTCTTTTTGCAATTACTAGAACCTTTGTTATATCATTCTAGAACGTATTTAAGTGTGTTAGGTCGACTTTTTGAGTAGTTTTTGACGGTAGACACATCTTTTGGAGATCAAGGAGCTATTGTGAGAGCTTAGGAGCTTTGGATCATCCGTTTGGATTCTCAACTCTTTTCTTTTCTTGATTTTTATGCTTAAACTCATGAGACTTATCGTTTTGAGTATGAATATGAGGAGCTAAACGTTATTTGCTGGGAATTCTCGTTTGGTGTAGCTAGGGTTTGATCTAAATATCATGTTTTGATGATTGTGATTCATGTTTTAGCTTAATCTCACGTAATCTTTCATTATTATGGATTATTTACGTTTATAATCAAATTATCTTTGCGAGTAGCTAACATAGAGATAAACTTAATTAGTTCTCATGCGGTTAGTCGGTAAATTGAATAATCCACCTAGTCGAATCAATGTTTGGTAACTCGACATCGTTAACTAGGATCGTTAAAGTAGAATTATGATTTTAATGCATGCTTTAAGCTAGAATAGACTTGGTAACTCGGTTTGTTTTGGTTTAAAGTATAGTAAATTTACTTGGTAATTCGGTAAGTTTAATATTGCTTGATTGATAGTGAAAGATACGTGGTTGTTTTACAAATCAAAACATAAATTTAGCTCAACCTAGTGAACCTAGAGAATTCCCGGTATTTTTTCCCTTATATTACAAAAACCCTACAATTCATTCTTTATTAATCGTGAACTACTTCACTTGGTTAATTGAGAATATTGCATTTATTTTATTAGAATTAGCTCAAAATACAACTTGCGACGTACCCACATAAGGTTTAGAATAATAATTAATTTAAACAAAGTCCCTTGGGTTCGACAACCCGGATTTCCGGTTTATTACTACACACGACAGCTGTACACTTGTAGTTGGAGCGTGTCAGTGTGCATTAAGGGTAATGGCGCACTGGATTGACCCATCTCCGAGAAGGCTACATACACGTTATGTGAAGTCACAGGTGCTTCTCGTGGTGCAATGGTATTGTCATCCTTAGACTTGAAGTCGCTAGATATTCTAGTTTAGGATTATTGTGATTTTGGTAGCGTCAGACGCTACACCATAACTGGGTAGTTATAAAGGCGTGTACCAGATACAATAAGAAGCAAACTTAGAGATCATAGTGGACGTAGATAGAATTTGTCCCTCCCACATAACGGGAGCAAATATCCTAGGCCACTCGAGGGATAGTGCTTATAGAATGTCTGGCAAGACTCAAATAAATCAATATAGGATATTGATGTTATTTGCACGAATAAGGCTATTTCTAGGATCGAGAAACTATGGATTGGATATACGAGTGTGACTTATATGTATCGTGTCCAATTTGGATATAGAGACAAAGGGATGAGACAATTACTTGTACAAGGTTTGTCGGATGACTATTCTATTAGTTGGCTAGAATGGATGTTTTGCTAGAGACCGCTCCATATTAGCAAATTGTTGCTACCAACTAGATAGAACCTATGGGGTCACACGCTATATAGAATTGAACTAGATTTGGGAATTAATTAATATGATTACTTAATTAGAATGATCACTTTTCAACACCTTGCAAACTTAGTAGGACTAATTTACAATGAAGGGACTAAACCGAATTCTAGTAGGACTAGAATAGGTTCTTTAGGTAGTTGGAAAGGATTTGTTGGACTATATAAAGGATGCTCCTTCCTTCCTTCCCACACTTATGAGCCATTTGATCATAACTTGAGTGGGAGATAACAAAAGGGGAGAGAGCAAGCAAGCAAGAGGGCCGCCCGACCCCCTTCCTGCCGCCCCTACCCCCTCGGCCACCAAGGAGGACGCCACCCTCCTTGTTGCCTCATGTTGCGTGATTCTTCCTCATCTTCCTCCTTTTCTATCTAGCACAAATGAGAAGGAAGATCTAGATCTCAACTCTAGGCGTGGATCAACTATAGAGACGTGACACAATTCACGTTACAAGTCATCACAGGAGAAACCCTAAGGTGTGTAGCTTGATTTCTTCCCTTACCATTGTTATGTCTCTTGTCCTCTGATCCTTGGAGGGTACTGAATGGATAAATTATATTTTTACGCTGCGTATCCATGATCAAAAACCCTACAATAATCATTTAAGACCCCTCTCAAAGCTGTAATATCCTCTGGCGTAGCTCTGGTAAAGAGTATGATATCATCTGCAAAGAATAAATGTGAAATATTGGGACCACCACGAGATTCCGACATCCCCGTTAATCGCCCATCCTGCACTGCAGCAATTAAACCGCGAGATAAATTTTCACTGACAAGTAGGAAAAGGTAGGGTGATAGAGGACAACCCTGGCGCAAACCCCTTTCTGGACTATCTGACCTTGTTCTCCATTCACAATTAAACTGTAGGAAACTGTCGAGATGCAGCTCATGACTCGGCTGATCTAGCGATTACCGAAGCCCATTCTTCCCATAGCTGCTCGCAAGAAATCCCACTCTACCTTGTCATAAGTCTTGCTCATATCTGCTTTCAGAGCTAGAAAGCCTTTCTTTCCTTTCTTTCTGTTTCTCATAGAATGCAACATTTCAAAAGCAATGATAATATTGTCAGTGATCAATCTACCTGGCACAAAAGCATATTGATTTTCCGAGATTATTGAATCCAGACAACTCTTCAACCGATTCGCCATAGCTTTTGCAATAATCTTGTAAACTATCAAACATAAACTGATAGGACGTAAGTCAACTACTCTTCTGACCTGTTTCACCTTTGGTATCAATGCAATAAGAGTATGGTTGAAATCTGTAATATCTCCATCTCCATTGAGAAATAACAACATAGTGTAGTAACCCTCATATTTATGTTACATGTTTAATTTTTCTTAAGTGATGTTAGTAATACCTAAATGAGTGTGTTAAGATAAATGTCATGTTAATTATGCTATAATTTAGTTAAGGGAAAGTTATACAAGTAAAGTAGAAATAAAGTTGTATGTTTGTTTCATGTGAACTATAATGTCTTTTATATAAAGCTTAAGGTCTTTTGTGAAATATTTGTATGACAAATAAAATATAGTATTATATTTTAGTTGAATGTTTTGGATACATCAAATACTTGCATCAATATGAAATAGATAGTGTGCATTATATGATTTGTAACATAATTGTTCTCACTTATTTTGGTGTGACCATCACACTCAATTATTTTGGGACTATATAAGCACAAGTTGCATCATGATCATCACTTTTTCCTCCTCATTTTCTCACTCATGAATGCCACAAAGCTCTCAGTTCTCTCCCCTTAGCTTCATTCCCGGTCATGACCCTCCACAAACATGGTCCAAAAATCAAGTTTTTGAGGATTTAAGTGTTGGAAACCCATATTGGGTGTTAGTATATCGATTGGGGAGCAAATTTTGAGCATCTTCTTCAAGTTTGAAGCCTCTAGGAGCCATTATTCATCTCTTCTCCACACCCACATCAAGAACACCATGAAAGTGAGAGTAAGTTCTACATCTATGCATCTACATCATGATTTTGTTCATTCACTCCTCATTCTTGTGATTCTATGTCAAATCTTTAGTTGCATGTTAGTGGATCATCAATTTTTAAGATGGAATCTTAGCATTGACCATCTCATTTGTATGTTAGCATGGTGGATTAGTGATTGCATGTTCTTGATTCATCATCATCTTCATGATTTTCACACATGCAAGTATAAAATTGAGTTTGTTGGGTATATATGTATGTGCTTCAGATATTTTGATTGTCCAATCTCAGATCTTGGAAGAAAATTTCTTGCATGCAACAAGTTTTGAACTATACAAAACCATCAAACTCATGTTTTGAGCTGATTTTCACAAAATTGAGAAAAATACTTAATTATTTCAGAAATTTATGAAAACTTCATGGTTTGTGTATTTTCATATGATGTTTCTACAGAAAATATTTCAGACTATTGGACTTGTATTTAATTTTTAATCTGCCAAAAACCTGGGCAGTTTTATGAATCTGTCCAACCCCAGACCAGAGTAGTATTTCATACATTTCATGTAATTTTACTACTCCAATGGTTACTAATTTTTAATATGTTATTATAAGGCGTGTTATTTACTTCCAGTTAAAATTTCATAATTTTTGAAATTACTATGTATATTTTATGAATTTATTACCAAGACCACTTTTCAGCCGCAGTTTTATACCCAAACAACTCTGAAAGATAATGTTTAAAAATAATTAAAAGTTTTCATAATTTTTGATATTTTCATATGTTATCAGTAGACTCTTTATATATTTTATGTCCAAATTTGAGGTCCCAAATAATTACTTTGAGTCACCTGTGAATTTTTGTACTAGTGATAGTTACGCTTTGCTTATAAGCATAATTTAGAAGTTTATAAAATTTTCTTAAAGCTAGTGTATGTAAAGTTATGTGTTAGTTCATTATATGTCATATTGCATTCATGTGCCACCTTAGACATCTCATATGCTTCTATAAGACGTTTAAGGCTCTAAAGTATATGGTATGTTGGAAGTTAGCTCTTCTTGCATTGATAAGATTAGTACCTTTTAGCTTATAAGCGATTACGTGCTATGTTTGGAATGATAATGTGCTAAGTGATTATGTGATATGCTTGGATTGAAATTGTGCTAAGTGATTATATGTGTTGTTTGTAGCACTCTTTGCTATCTATATGAAGTTGGAGTTAATGCTCACGCGCTTAAGTTGGTCGAATTTGGACTAAGAAATATAAAATGAATGGATTAAGCTCGCAATGTGAGTTACCCTACCTCCCGAAATGTGTACCTACCCTCAAGTTTCTTACAACTTATGTATGTTCATGTTGTCCATAATATTATGTATGTATGCTTTCTTTACTCAATAAAAATGTTTATGCCCCATGGATGCTAACCAAGAAAATTAAAGTTTCATAAGATAAAACACGTTTTCAGAAAAGGCCACGGTTACCAGAGTGAAACCCCCTGTCGGGTATAGGCAGGCTATGACCCTTTTGCCGGGGCAATATAAGCAGGCAACGCGTCGCCTTACGATCCGTCGCGATGGACATGTCCCTACGTTATGTTATGTTAAGTCACGAAGGTTACACGGGCCATAAGATAAGAAACAAGCAAGTATGTTCAAGTACGTTATGGTCTCCACGTGAGACAAAGCAAGGTTCCTACTTGGAACAATATGATTTCACACGAATCAAGTTATGCTTTCTTTATGTTACAAGTTATGTTTATAAATGTCACGATATTTCAAGTTTCACAAGTATATGTATGTATGACTATGCCTTATGTTCATGTCACTCCATGGGAAAGTTAGCCCCTTTTAGTTTTCAAACCTACGGAGGGGCGTAGATGTAACTCACTGAGCTAGTTGATCTCACCGTTTTACGTTATCATTTTTTCTCAGGTTATAAGGACATGTAAGAAGGAAGAAGTAGCTTGACGTTAAGTTGATATGTGTTGGCTTGTTGGATCGATGATGCTTATGTGCTTATATGTTGCAAATGTGTTAGGCGAATCGGATAAATTGTACAATACATGTTCGTAATTGGTTGTAAGAATGTATAAGTTAAGTATTATGTATGTATAAGACTTTATTTGAGCCGTTGTATGATACTTAGAACATTTTCCAACTTATGCTCTGTTTACGTTATGAGTCGAGATGGTTAAATGTAAATAATTTCCAAGTTATAACTTTCTATTTCCAATATTTTCATTATGTTTCAAGTCGATATGTTTTTTTATGACGACCCGAAGTAATTATTTAGTTACGCTTCCGCAAAAGTTTCAAAAGGAGATTTCAACCATGTTTTTTTAATTATAAATTACTCGTTTAGCCTCTCGACGAGTCAAGGCCGCACCGGCATGTCGCGCCCTCCACCCGTTAATGCAAGTATTATTAATCACTAATCGGGGTCGGCGGGAGGGGGATGTGACACATAGTTCCTCAATTTCTCCTCCTACTAATTTCCAGAAACGCTGAAAAAACACCGCCGGAAAGCCATCCGGCCCCGGGCTTTTGATGGTGCAAGTTGATGCAATGCAGCCCGTAGTTCATCTGAAGTGAACGGTTGCTCCATCACCTCTTTCTGATCCAGTGTTACTAGACCTGCGATATTGGCGAGCATACTATCCATCTGGGCCCGAGAGGGATTATCAGAAGTAAATAGATTTTGAAAATAAACTTCAATAATATATGTCACCTATTCCTTTGTTGTGGTCCATATGCCTTCCGAATCCTCTAGGCATGTAATACGATTCCTGTTCCGTCGGAGTGAAGCTTTCCGATGGAAGAAATTTTGTGTTCTGATCTCCTTTACTCATCCACACTTTTCTGCTTCTCTGTCTCCACATATCCTCCTCTCGAAGCAACAATTGGAGGATAGTGGACCTGATTGTTTTGGTCTCGGCAACTGCAGCTGCAGTTTGAACACCTTCGGCCAAAACAGCTAACCGATTCCTGAGTCTTTTGAGTTCGGTTCTGACATTACCGAAGATTTCCTTGTTCCAAGCTTTGAAAGTCGTAGCCATCTCTCCAAGTTTACTACTAACTGGTCCATGTAAGCCTGTCCAGCTTTCCTCAACAAAGCTGTCACACGGATGATCTTGAAGCCACATAGATTCAAACTGAAAACGTCTATTGACATGAGAACTACGAGTAATACCTGATGGCCAAACAACAGCAATTGGTGCATGATCAGAAACTTCTGCAATAAGGTGATCAACCTTACCCCATCCGAATTTGTCCGTCCAACTATCAGTGACCAGACATCTATCTAGTCGCTCCTTGATATTCATTCCATCACTTTGATTATTAGACCAGTTAAACAGGACTCCTGAATAACCAATATCCCTGAGCTGCAAGCGATTAATAACACCAGAGAAACCCTCTATCTGACTGAAGGATACTACTCTTCCTCCTTCCTTTTCAGAAATAGACCAGAAGGCATTAAAATCACCAACCACACACCAAGGCTGATTATGAGGGCAAAGACGTTCCATCAAATTCCACGAATAGTGACTTTGATTTCTGTCTGGGTCGCCATAGAAACCTGTCAAATAATCATGCTTATTTTCACTAACATTGTTGAAAAAACCATGAATATAATACCTCGACATCTTATCGAGAGAAAAAGTAACTTCCTCATCCCACATTAGAGCCAAACCACCCCTTCGATCTTCGCAATCTCTGAAGATTCCGTTTCGAAATCCAAGTCTGTCCTGTATTATGGTCATCTCCGTTGCATACTGTTTTGTCTCCATCAAGAAGACTATGTTGGTCTTCTGTCACCTTACTAGATCGCAAAGAGATATAACGCTACAGGGGTTCCCAAGCCCCCGTACTTTCCAACTGAGGAGACTCATTGCAAATGGCTGGACTGTGAGCCTTCCTCAGCCAATTTAGGTGATGGGGTCTTCAAGGCACCCTCAGCCTGTGTCGGAATCCGCGCCGCAGAAACCTGATTGTTTGTCGTGGTTGGAGAAATCTCATCCTTCTTGTTAATCCTTGGGTTCGTGTGTACTGAATCATGAGCTTGGATATTAACTCGATTACCTTGACTGTTTCCTCGACCTGGCGCCCGATTTTGTCCAGATCTTCCCCCCCCCCCTTGTACCGCCTCTGCCACCACGACCGCCTTGACCTCCTCTACCCCCCTGACCTGTTGCACCTCCCTGAAAGCCACTGTTTGGGTTCGAGTTTCTGCCCAGTCCAGGAGCTCTAGTTTTTGCCTTCTCGGTTTGATTCGGGCTGAGATTAATCTCAGCACTTTTCCGTTTTCCTCCAACTGCTCCTTGGTTTATCGCTTTAGTGATACCCTTCCCCTTATCTTCTGCCAAGAGTCTATTAGATTTATCATTATGCTCTAATGGGTTGTCCATCACGTTCATCCCATCAAGTTTATGAGATTTTGTCGGGTGTTCCGACTGTTCTTCATGAGCAAAACCGCTGCTTTCAGACCCATTATTCAGCTCCATATCTTCGTCTGCTGTGCCGCCGCCGGGGTTGTAAAGATTGTCCTCTGCAATAGTTTCCATCGGTGCCCCTCCTCCTTCATTAAACACATCTACAAGTATCTTTTTTGGAGGTGGTCTAAACAACATCCAATCTCCATACCCGGGTTGATTCTGAGATTTCTCAACATCATTACGAGTTAAACAATCGTCACCATAGTGAGTAATCATTCCGCACCAATGACAGAGACAAGGGATACGTTCATACTTGTAATCGAGCCATATCTTCTTACCGAGCACTTCAATATTTTTTCCCCTACGTAATGGCTTATTCAAGCTTAGTCTCACCCTAGCCCTCATGTAATCTCCTCCTGGTCCTGAGGAGATTTTTGAATCAACTGAGAGAATAACCCCAACATTCTTGATAATTCTACGTAAATCTTCTTATGTTTGATGATACAATGGGATGTTCTTCACCTGCATCCACACATCGATAGAATCGAAGGAAGCATTCTCCAAATCATAAGTTAAATTACAAGGTTTAAGGACTATTAAATTATAGTTTAAAGATCCATGGTCCTCCCTTGTAGAATTCTTCGAGTGCTTCCTTATTGGGGAATTGAAACACAAAGGAGTTCAACCCAATTTCATGAACACTGATCTCATCTCCTCCTGGCAAAATCTTCTCAAACAGAAGTTTCATCGCCCAAACATTGAGTCTAATGGGTAAGAGAAACCTACCAATTAATAATACATGGACCTCTGTCATTGATTGCAGCAAGAATGTATTCCCTTTCAAAGAACTCTACCTCTTCCTCTTCAATCGTTAGCTTCCCAAAGTCGAGTGGAGAACCCCATCCTGATGCCATTGTTGCCAAGACGAACAGTTGCAGTGCTAAGTTCAACGATCAGAGAACCCACAAGCCGTCAAACGCGAAGCTTGTCAAAACCCTAGTCGCCCCTGTTACCTCCGACAAAATTGAAGCTATTCACCTTACGCAACTTTTTTCTCTCCTCAAGTAATTGTTTGCACACGGATTAAGTATTATTCTGGTGTGCAACACATTTTAGTATGTGTGGTGGTGTACTCAGCTTTTGTTAGTTACATTTTATAAGTTTATACTGAAATGAAAATCAAATTCGATCACAAACTTCAATTAACAAATAAATCAATAACTAGGATGAACTTTAAGCATACCAATTAATTTTTTTTAAAACACGACGTTGTTCTATAGTTAGTATGAATAAGCCATTCTCAGCTTCAGATGTTCGCCATGATTTGAGTCAAATGGCGCCATTGAAGGCCCCCGGTCCAGATGGTTTCCCACCGCTCTTTTTATCAGAAGTTCTGGCATTTGATTGTGAGTGAGGTTGAGACGGTTCGCTTAGACATTCTCAATGAGGGTGCTGAAATCTCCATGTATAATCATACTCTCATTGTGTTAATTCCAAAAGTAAAACAGGTCAGAAAATCGACTGATTTGAGAACTATCAGCTTGTGCAATACATTTTACAAGATTGTCGCTAAGGTTTTTGGCAAATCGCCTAAAACTTATTTTAGATTCTATCCTTTCTGAAAATCAGAGTGCTTTTGTTCCTGGTAGACTTATCACTGGTAACACTTTGACTGCTTTTGAGCTGCTCCATTCAATGAAGAACGGGGAAAAGGGAAGAATGGGTTTCCTAGCACTAAAAGCGGACATGAGCAAGGCCTACGACAAGGTCGAATGGGAATTTCTTCGTGCGGCAATGGAGAGGATGATATTTGGTTCCAGATGGATTGATACTGTCATGAAATGTTTCACAACAGCGACATACAACCTCATTGTGAATGAGGAAGTCCAAGGGATGATTACTCCTAAGAGAGGTCTTCGACAGGGCTGCCTTCTCTTCCCATATTTATTCCTATTTTTAGTGGCACATTATCACATAGTTTATCGCTTGTTGTGCAAGAATGACACCTTTCAAGCCTCGGGGCGTCTAGAAGAGGTCCTATTGTCTCTCACTTGTCGTAGCCTTCTCTTCACAAAAGCTACCAGCGCGGAAATCGACTATCTCAAGGAAGTTTTGAGAAGATATGAAGTTGCCTCTGGTCAGCTCCTGAACCTTCAGAAATCCTCTGTGGTCTTCTCGAACGACGTGGATCAGGAGGAAATAATCGGCTTTGCTCACAGGATCGGGGTCTAACTTGTGGCCAAACACGACTCCTAGATGGGTCTTCCTACATCCATTGGTTGTAACAGATCTTATGTATTTGGACATCTCCTTGAACGCATTAGCAACAAGATGAAGAGTTGGAAGGGGGATGAGTTATCAGCAGGTGGTAAATATGTTCTCATCAGGGTTGTAGCTCAAGCAATTTCAAACTACGCAATGGGCTGCTTCCTATTGCCAAAACGGATTTGTCAAGATACGGAGAGGCATGTCATGCGTTTTTGGTGGGGAGGTAATGAAGAAAAGAGGAAGCTCCACTGGTAGCATGGGACATAATGGAGATGTCAAAGTTAGATGGCGATATGGGATTCAGAGATTTGCAGGACTTCAATATTACAATCTCGGCTAAACAAACATGGAGATTCCTTCCTAACAAATCCGGGCAGCTTTGTTAGCAGGGTCTACAAGGCCTAGTATTATCACAATTCCTCAATCCTCGACGTCGCAATTAGCGAGAACAGTCAAGTATCTTACGCCTTTCGTAGTGTCATCGCTGGCAGGGATCTCATTAAATCAGGGTTGCATTGGATAGTGGGTACGGGTAACCAATTCAAGATCTTCAGAGACAAGCTCCCTCGCGGTAGTTCTAGAAGAGTGATTACGAGCTGCCCAGTTGGATTTGAGAACGCAACAGTTGACTATCTCATTGATCATATCTCCAGAACATGGGATGATGACAGGTTAGCCCAGCTTGTAACACCCCCGCCCCATAGAGCTGAGAAATCTACCATAAGACCCCTAGACTCATGGGAGTGTCCTCCGCTAAGGCACAGGAATGCCCCAAGAAGGAGTCTAAACCTAGCGGTTCCGTTACGAGACAGAATCAAAGAAATTGGAATTTAAATAAAACTTACAACTGTATGACGTATACTTCTAAGTGATTGACTGTTCTCCAAGGTTCCCATGTTCTCTCCTGAAAAGTAAACAATATATAGACGAATAGAATGTCAGAAAATAGACCAAGTCGTGTAGTACTATGAAAATAAAGCAATTATAGTTTGAAAATGATTTAACTTTAAAAACTTTTAGACACTCAAGCCATTATCCTGTCATATTACCACATATAATACAGATAGAGAACCAGTAACTTATAACTTAGAGAATCCTCAATCATCCACAATTGACTCCACCATACCAGCCTTATAAAGAAGATTCCAAATCTCACCTCTCTGAGGGTCGTGAAGACCAGATTCACTTCTGACAATGAAGGCAAATCAATCCACCAAGACAAACTAGACCTTAAGTGTGCACACCCTCTACTGGATCATCAGTCCAGATGGTAGTACTACCTATCTACATGTCGGAAGACATTCCCAAGGTGTCAGAAGACAGTCAAATGTCTGGAGACGATAATAATCACCAGATGTCCGAAGACAATTATATGACAACATATCACAATACTATTTATTTATGTGCTATCACATATAATAGAGCAAGCATACATATGCTTACCTGATATCCAGCCTAGTTTCCTGATCAGCGAAGCTGATATCATATTCCATCAACCACGTGTTTTTTGGCGAATCAGCAGTTCCGGGCGAACTCTCTGCCCAGAAACCAGTGAAGCCCGAAACCCGGCGACCTAGGTTGCGTAACACGGTGATATGGGTGCGTAATCACCTCGCCAATAACACAAAACCAATTAATTGTACTGAAACTTAAACAAGAAGGATGATTCTGAGACCAACCGAGTTATGGTTCTCGGGTTTACCTGAGATTTACGATCTTGTTACTTGATAAATTGCGTAACTGATAACCCAATAGCCAAATTTCCATACTTAAGTATTGTGTGCACATAGTTCAACAACACATGAGTGCGAACTGACATAGAATACACAACTAACCTCACATTTTATGACACTATTGGCTTATCTACTGCCGAGTTGTTTAATCAAATATATATTTTTATCCCGTTAAGAGATTGAGAGTGAAATAAACTCCATAAAAGAAAGACCGGACATACCCTCCAAGCTTCTCATGAACAATAAACACATTTATTTTTTAGTAAACAGATACACGTGTGCAAACTATTTAAAAAGATATAAGATAATCTACAAAATATAATACACCAATAAATGTCAGTTTCCATATGCTCCTCGAATGCGATGATGATGACGTTGCTGACTGGTGGTGATTTTGTCAAACATGAGTTATCCACCATAACGACTAGTAACCTTCATCACTATTTGACTCAAATAAAGTATTTAACTTATTATAGTGTAAACAAATTAAGATAACATAGTTTCTCTTTCTAGCTCCGGTAAAACTTAGGTTAATTATAAAGATAAAAATTACGTAAGGAAATTATTAAATAGTTAACAGTGTTGGAAAAGTTATAGCAATATATAGATTGATAAATCGTACATCATACGTGCTTGAAATCTTCAACTGCTATAACATATTAGAGGTAGTTGATGGTAGAATACATCAACTAGCTCTAACATGTTACAATAATATAACATAATAGACGCGTACGTAATTTCCAAGTTTAAAGCGGAAAATGAGAACAAAATAAAACTTTTGCATATTAATACAATGGACTTGCTAAAAATTATATTAGATGTGCGAAGTAAAGTGTTTTTTTTTTGTAGAACGTGGAAAACCATAAGATAGTACAGTCACAAAGTATGAAACAACAAGAAACAGTAAACTGCAACTTGGTGTGTATTTAAAATTGCGGCTTCAAATCCATCACTTTAGCTATCCGAATTGAGTAATGAAGTATGTATCACGGATTAGTTCCTCTACAACTTATTGCACTTATTACTCAAATGTCTATGCTGGAATAAGCCTCTAAACGATAACCATGTAGCGGCCAATATGTTATTTCTATGGCACACATTGTGTATGTTTTGTTATTGTTGTCTGTAATATATAAAATATACAAGCCAATTAAATCAAGCAAATGTGTTTTTGGTAGTTAAATGTCTCGCAACATAGTTGAGGGACTAATGACAGTCGTACATGAGAGGTCGTTGCTGTCTTATTGTTGACGCCTAAGTAGAGCAGAAGAAAATTGACAACATCTATTGGGATTTTTTTACCCTAAACCTACCTGTATTATCACATTTGTGACACTTGACCTACTGCATTATCAATTTATCATGAATATCACATGCAATATAAATTTGTGACAAATCGAGAAACTAATGAAATTTCTCTAAATGTTACAGAAAGACAATTTTATCATTCTTTAATGAAGGGCAATGCAATACTTTCAATACCCATCTTTTTCTAAATACACTTCTCCCCCAAATAAAATTACCAATAGCTAATAATAATAATTATCAATACTTTTTTTTATTTATCGATGTTATTTTCTCAGATAAAAAAAGTAATCAATAAATTAAGGGGGATTATTAAAAGTAAGGCAAAAATAAATAAACTAGTACACAAAATGACATTCTTATCCATACTTCTCCTTCTTGCACGATATAGTTAAAGTTAAAAATAGTGACACACAATTCCATCAACATGGATTTGGTATTAACCCACGCACCCTCCTCATCACAATCTCAGAAGTCCTCGCCAAAACTCCAATGAAAACCCATGGTATATAACTATATCGCATTACATGGATGATTACTCCCAAAATAATGATGTCAGGAATAAAATGTTGAAATTGGAGAATTGGACAAGGATTCATAATATCTTTTTCAAATTTACGAATTGATCTATCTGCCTCTATTGCTGTATGACCACAACGTTTTCGACTCTCTGATAAAAATGTCATTCTACGTATAATTTTTAGACGAGTTAGTTTAATTGTTAAATGTGGATAAAAATATCTTGTTACGAAGTGATTTTCTCATGTTTTCCCTCTCGATAAATTTTTTTCAAGAATTTAATTATAAATTAATTACTAACTTTTACAGATTTTTCATTAATAGTAACCGTGTTTTTACCTTAAGTGTATTAGAGAATGGAAAAATTGTAATCTTGTGACACTTACAGAAGTTCCGTTCATTTCTTTAACATAATTGGATGAAAAATGACTATTTTTTCATAAATTTGATAGTGCACGTGGTTTTCATGGCAGGTTAATAATGCAGTGGCTCTAGTGTCACAAATATGTTAATTTATCTAGACTTACGGTAAAAAATCCTATATATTAATAACAAAGTATCTGTTTTTTCTAGGACTACAACTCGGGCGGGCTGGACGGGTTGGTACCCCTGTCCAAGCCCGAGCACGAGTTCTGTCGTGGCTGCCCGAGCCCAGCCCGACCCGGGTTAAGAGCATTGTCAACCCGTCGGAGCCAAAATTCGTATAAATCATTTCGCGTTGGGGTTAAATTCGCGCTAGTACATTAAACCTAATAATATTTTCAAAAAAACAAGAAATAAATTGTTGGCGAAAAACAAATCAACTATTTCAAGAACAAAACAACGATTAAAAACATCGCTAATAATCAATAGAAAAGTAGCATATTCATGTTAGACATGCTTAATAATTCTTTTAAAATATAATAATTATAGGTAGTGGTCATGCAAATCGGGCAATTCGGGTTAGCCCGTCGTTCAATATTTGTGCACAAGCCCGACCCTAATTGAAATTCGGGATGAAAATTTGTGTCCAAGCCCGTCCAAATTACCAAAACTATGTGTCCGGGTACTATTTAAGTACGGGTTGGGCTCGGGTTGGTCGGGTTCAACCCGCCAAATTTGCACCACTAGTTTTTTATTTTTTTTGAAGAAACAAAGTATTTATTCTATATGTAAAGAATATGTTTCATAATGAGATGATACATTATGTATCCATATAAAAAGAAGACTCGCCAATCTTATTTAGAAGACTCCATAAAACGAAGACTCGCTAATCATATTTAGGCTCTCTCGAAATAATAGAACATAAACAAGCAATTACCACACTCCGTGTAGGAGCTCCAACTCAACAACACACCACTAATGAAGATGGAACGACACTAGCAACAACAATCTCCAATTTCATAGCAGTTCAAACCACAAATTTATTATAAGTTGATTAATGGTAATTCATTTAGGATGAAGTTGAATCGCAATTCGCAAAGCGCCCAAGGTGAGTAAGGACGGAAAGAAACGCGAGAGACTGAAGAGTTAATGACCTGCCGTATACTTTTTATAAGAATAAAATATGGTAACTTTTTTGTGGGTTTGGGCTCAAATGTCCAGTATATTAGCTATATAAAATATACTAGGTTTTAAATACAGGTTAGAACGTGTCGTGTTGGGTTCAAATGTTAACGGGTGACTTGGTTAAAAAGCGTGGGTTACGCGGGTTGTAATTGGGTTTTGCGAGTCAACCCACATGCGACTTGTTAAGCGTCGTGTCCAATGGTGTCGACCCGTTTACGATCCAAACCCATATACGACTAAACCCAAACCTAATAACTTCGTGTCTTGTTAGTGTCGGGTCGTCGTGTCAATACCCATTTTGATGGCCCTAACTATATGAGTATGCAATAAGTTTTCTAAATAACCTACATATATATTAAAATCTCTAAGAGATATAACACTTGAATTATACTATCTCTCATGTAAAATTCACATTATTTTAGTGTTGTGTACGAGAGAATCCTGCAGGGAAGATTCAATATACACCAAGAGTAGGGGATAGAAAGAAAACAGGGAGAGTAAGGTGTGTGTAGGGAGAGAGTAAGACAATGGTAACTGTATGAGAGAGAGAGAGACAGAATTTTGGCAGAGCTTCCGCGTAGTTCAGGTGATTCGTCCTCTGTAAGGAAGGGTTAACGATCCTATATATAGTGGTGAATATGACAGTTGTAGTGGGTTAATGCGCCCATTAATGACGGCTTAATTACCTTAACCACAACGGCACGTTCGTCGGCATATATAGGGACCATTACGCACTTCGTCCGCGTATACAAGAACAGTTATGAGGTTGACCGGGTTTATGGAGCTCGTGGCCATAAATATCTCAAAGCAGTTACTAAGGGTTGCACACGGGCTTGGTTGTCACTCGCGCGCGACAGGACTTAGTCTAGCCTCCAAACCACTAAGTCCCTACAAGTCCCGTGTTGTGGTATGCGAGGGCCCTGTCTCGCAGCCCCCCCCCCCCCCCCCCCCCCCCCGTGGATCAGCGCGGGTGGTGATCCAGTGTGTATGGAGCACAGCTAGGTGTGCTGGATGGTCGCCACGTGGCTAGGATCTGTCTATCTAGAAAGCACTATCTACATTAGCCCCCTTTCTGCGCGTGAAGACACCTAGCCGGATAGGCTTCAATGTGCAGAAACCAGTGCACGCGTCGTTGCCACGCACCAATTCAAATACACGCAAAATCGCGTATCCTTATGACCTAGAATCCCTAGAGTCGTGCCGTCTGTTCTTCTATGGTTTTAGGCGTGAGGTCAGCTCGTCCTGTGATTGCGCGATTCGGCGGTGACGGTTGCGATTCAACCTATGAAAAGACGCGACTCTTCGGTATTTTGAATAAGTACTCCATGCTCTCTATTGTTGCAAAGTATCACTTCTCTCTCTAAAGTGAAGGTTATCTGAGAGCCTTAAAGAGCAGATTCAAATAATCAACCATCAATCTTCCTTGCCAATCGTCTTCTTCAACTCGCTTCATCGAAACAAGGTTGGCTTTGCTCAGTTTTAACAATGTATTGAAATATCTTTTGAACTGTGTCGGATCTGCAAACCCATAACTTATTTGGCATATGTCGCTTATTGAAATCTATAAAAGGGGTTTTCCTAAACCCATAACTGATTGAATCACCAAATTGTGACGATTTTGAATGACCTTTTCTGAAATTCCGAAATTCTGAACCCAAAACTAACCCCGAACTGTTCATCTTCTTCTATAAAGCCAAAATTGCTTCCTGAGTCTGGACTGAAACCGAAATTCAAACTGAAAGTGGGTATATTCTCCCCCCTTTTTTTTGCTTTTCTGCAGAAATGGCCAAGACAAAAGGATCTAAACCCGTCAAAGAGCCTGAAGAAATACCTGATCTTCCCCAGACTTTGTGGAGAAAATCCCCCTTTTTGGGTGGAAAAGATTTTTATCATGCTAGGGTTAAAGTGAAGAAGTTGCCGGCTCCTGCCTCCTCCAGAGAATTGCGAACACTGACCCCACCTATCAATGCAGCCATGCTAGAGTTAATCGACTCCAAGGACATGGTTAGGCTAGGGATTGAAAATGGGTTCTTCCCCCATACTGCAATTTCTACCCAGGCCTTTGTTCAAAAGTTGGACCTGATGGATGAGTGGATTGATCATGTATTAACCCATCATGCTATTACTTTAGGCAATGCTGAGGTTTATTTCGCCATTCGTGCTATGAAGGGTGCTGCCGTGAAGCTGGATCCAACCATGCTTCTAAACCTTCTTTCTCGCTACTCGCCTGCGACCCATACCTTCCACTTTGCCGAGTTCGAGGCTGCTCCTACTTTGGAATATGTACAAATTTTGTATGACCTTTCCCCTATAGGCGAAGTGGATCCTCTGAGTGCTTTGAAACTTGGCCCGGAACTGGATCTATATGCGCAGTGTCTTGTTGGTTGCTTCTGCTTGACCATTCCCTTTTGGATAGTAAGGAGTTGAACAGACCTGCCTTATGTTGTATTCTGCTAGTTTCGCGGCCACCTGGCGATTTACAAAGGGGGTGCCATTATCCGAAAGTATTGTGTTAGGTATTCCAAACCTGTATACGATGTATTATTGAATGAAATTGACCACCGCGAGAGCATTGGAGGTTTTGAGCGGTATTTCCTCCACCCACTTGGTAAACAACTCGGTCGCGGTTAAAATGAACTGGTTCCCATGTGAGGCCGGTCGAATGGGACCAATAAAATCCAAAGCCCAAGTGTGAAATGGTCACGGTGTTCCTAACGCGTGTAGATCTACAGTGGGAGCATGCACGAGGTTGACCTTAAATTGGCATTACTGACATCTCTTTACCTTGGTGCGACAATCTGCCTCCATTGTGGGCCAAAAATAACCAACTGTGAGGAGCTGTCTGCATAGTTTTGCACCCCCCTGATGTTCTACTTAGTGAGATAAATCCATCACCTCTTGCGCTTCCTGGCTATCTAGGCATCGGAGTAGATTACCTTCGTGACCCCTCCGCCAGAGTTTATTTTCCCTTACCACATACCGAGCAGCCTTTCTTTTAAGTTTCTCGGCTTCCTTCCTTTGGTCGGGCTCGACTCCTTCCGTGATAAAATCAAGGAGTGGATTTCTCCAATCCGCATCATCATCAACCAAAGCGATTGTTAAAGAGTCCTTGATTAATGCACAACTTTCACAATTTCCTTGAATTATTGCAGCAGCCGTTGACATATCCGGCCAATGAATCCCGTATCTTTGGGCCTTTCGATAAATCGACACCTCACCTTCCCCGCAAGTGTGGTGGTGAATCTTTTCCAATAACGCTTGTCCTTCCTGCTGCGAGACGCATTGATAACTCCGTTTTCGGAGTTATTTATGCCTTTTATTTCTACGTTTGCGTGCTCAACATGGAGAATTCGTCGTCTTTTGAAGTAAATTGAGCTAAAATGTGATAATGTGAGTTCATGTGTTTTACTTGTCAAATCCGGGCGTTTCTTTAGTTATTTGATCTTTTATTGTGATATGATCGCGGTTTGTGTTTTCGTGTTGTGATTTGCAGGAAAGGTCAAAGGAAGCAAGGAACTTAAAGGAAAGGTCAAAGGAAGCAAGGAACTTAAAGGAAATGTCAAAGGAAGCAAGAAGGAAGTCAAAGGAAGAAAGGAAAAAGTCAAAGAAAGAAGGCTGGAAAAGGGGGTCTTCGTACGAAGACAAAAGACTTAGCCATTTTTCGGGTTCTGAAGAAGTCTTCTCAAACAAGCTTGCAGTATCTGTATAGGAAGACCTTCGTACGAAGACATTTGTCTTCGTACGAAGACATCGCTGGAATGCAGGATTTTGTGCGGGGCTGTTTCGTAGTTTATCTAAACTTTGTAATCGTATTATGGAAACGTATTTAAGTCTTCTAGGTCGACTTTTTCAGTAGTTCCTCACGTTAGAAACACTTTTGGGAGATCAAGAAGCTATTGGGAGAGCTTAAGAGCTTTGGATCATCCGTTTGGATTCTCAACTCTTCTCTTTTCTTGATTTTTATGTTTAAACTCATGAAACTCGTTGTTTTGAGTATGAATCGTAGTAGCTAAACGTTATTTGCTGGGAATTCTCGTGTGGTGTAGCTAGGGTTTGATCTAAATATCATGTTTTGAGATTGTAATTCATGTTTTAGCTTAATCTCGCGTATTCTTTCATTGTTATGGATTATTTACGATTGTAATCACATTATCTTTGCGAGTATCTAACGTAGAGATAAACTTAATTAATTTTCACGTGGTAACTCCGTGAGAGTTAGTCGGTAAATTGAATAATCCACCTAGTCGAATCAATGTTTGGTAACTCGATACTGTTAACTAGGATCGCTAGAGTAGAATTATGATTTTAATGCATGCTTAAAGCTAAAATAGACTTGGTAACTCGGTATGCTTTGGTTTTAAGTATAGTGAACTTGCTTGGTAACTCGGTAAGTTTAATATTGCTCGGTTAATAGTGAAAGACACGCGGTTGTTTTATGAATCAAAACATAAGTTTAGATCAACCTAGTGAACCTAGAGAATTCCCGGTATTTTTCCTTATATTTCAAAAACCCTAAAATTCACTCTTTATTAATCGTGACCTACTTCACTCGGTTAATTGAGAATATTGCGTTTTTATTTTAGTAGAATTAGAACAAAACACAAATTGCGACGTACCCACATAAGGTTTAGAATAATAATTAGTTTAAATAAAGTCCCTTGGGTTTGATAGCCCGGATTTGCGGTTTATTACTACACACGACAACCATACACTTGTGGTTAGAGCGTGTCAAATTTTTGGCGCCGTTGGCGGGGACTTCGGCTAAATTAGTTATAATTCCTAGCCTTAGGGATTTTAATTTATTTTTTATATCCGTTACTCACCTACGTTTTGCGTGTTTTGTGATTTCAGGTTGATTTACAAGGTGCATGACCCGTTTTAGAGACGAGCCTTTGTATCCAACGTTTGAAAACCCGGAATCCTTATTGAAAGCACAGCGTAGAGACGAGAGGAATTCAAGCTCAGTCACAATGGACGAGGAAACTAGAGCTGAGTTTGAGCAAATCCGCAAAAGTGTGCAAGATGCGGAAGCAGCTAGAGCAGCTGCTGTAGAGGAGGCTGCAAATAGAGCCGCGGAAACTGAGAAACTTAGGGCTCAATTGGCTTGGATGCAGGCGATGATTGATCGCATGAACCCTCCAAATCCACAACAACTTCCTGGTGCGGAGGTAGTTGGCAGAAATAACGGTGGCAATGGGAATAATGGGGGCAACAATCGGAACAATAACGGTCGGAATGAAGTAGAGCAAGTCAACAATGCTGAGGAGGATGAGCGTCATTTGGTGGACTACTTCAGGACTACACCGGAGGGATATATCGTCAGACCTCAGATTAATGCCGCACATTTCGAGATTCGCCAACCGTTGATCAATATGATTAGGGATGAATGCTTATTCACTGGAGCCCCGATTGATGATCCACATCAGCGCTTGCTCAATTTCGAGCAGATTACTTCTACCATGTATGATCAGAGAGTTCCACTCGAGACAATAAATCTCATACTTTTCCCCTTCTCTTTATCGGGAAAGGAAAAGACATGGCTTATGGAACTTCCAGCAGGCAGCATAGTTACATGGGCAGATTGTAGCAGAGAGTTTCTCAGGAAGTATCTTCCACCATCCAAGGTTGCTCAACGGATGGCTGATATAACCAAATTTACACAGCAGGAAGATGATTCTTTGGGAGACACGTGGAGAAAGTTCAACCAGCTCCTGCGCAGATGCCCTACTCACTGAGAGCCATGGTATAAACTTCTCCACTACTTTTATAATGCTTTGGATAGAGAGACTGCTAGTGAACTGGGCATGATGGCTCAAGGAAATTTTATGGGAATGGGATTACAGAGATGTCGTGATCTGCTAGATAATGTAGCAAAACGTGAATCCACGAGGTCTGAGACTCGTAAAAACACGAAATCATATGGGGCATTGGTTAGTAAGATTGAGTTCATGGTGGAACAGAAATTTGAACATCAAATGGCAATAATGACGTCGACTTTCAGTAATTTGAATCCATCGGCACAGGTGAAGTCAGTGGGAGAGATGGTAGCAGATGCAAATCAGGGATATGGGGAAAGTATTGAAGACGTGAACTACATGGGTCAACCAAGACTGTAACACCCCTAATTCCCGAGAGAGTTCTTAGTGCAATATCAAGACTTTGGGGGCTAATTTGTAAATAGTTTGTCACGGCTTTAAAGTGGGCATTTTGGAGTTTTAGCGATATTTGGACGTTGTTAGAATGATTTTGAGGCACTAGAAATATTTGGGTGGTTGTACAATTCTCATAAATTAAGTAGAAGCTCTAATTCTATTTTATACCCAAAAGTTTATAAAACTACACTTTCGCCCCCTATGCATGGGAGACACTTGTCCAATTAAATTTGACACCTCACTAGATGAGAAGTCAACACCAACAACTCCCTCTTCACCAGCATTCTGAAAAAAAAGAGAAAAAAAAAATCTCTCTCTCTCATCCATCATCTTCCTCTTCTTCCTCCTTCATCACCACCACTCCTCCACCACAATCTCCACCGTCTCTTCTCCTCTTCCCGACCTGCTATTACCCGGAGTAGCCCTCACCACAAGGATCAAAACGCCCCAAACAGTTCGGGATTTCATCAAGAATTGAGTGAGAAATTCGGGTTTGAAGGTAAGAACCCTAGTTCGTTTTTTTGTCGATTTCTCCCTCATCGTTGCATTTCAGTTCAATTAACCCACATAATCTTGTTCCTGAGGTTGAGACGAGGCTGGGAAGCACAAGCTTGTCCCTCAAATCGCCGAAAACGGGGTCGCCGGAGTCCGGGTTGAAGAACCCGACGGGAACCGCCGGCGAACCGCGAGCTTCGTGGTTCGATCCGTTCTGGACCATTTTCTTCCCTCCCGACGGTTTCTCTAAAGACTCTGAGCATCGTGGATTACCCTAGGGATCCCAGAAACTGTTGGGAACTCGTTGGAGCACCGGAGTCGGGCATGTTGGTCGCCGGAAAACTCCATGGTTGCCGGAATAGGTATCTCTCTCATTTCTCCACCGTTTTTCGAGTTTCTTGCACCAAAATCATCCCTAGAACATCTAGTATGCATTAGAAGCATTTAAACCTGCCCAGATTTGGGTTAGATTTTAGTTTGATTTCACTTTTCATACTTGGTTCGTTTTTCCCTCATGCATAAACAGCCCCTGTTCAAATGATCATATCTCTCTCGTTTCTAATCCATTTTGAGCGATTCTGGACTTTCTGGAAACCTCAGACAATTGGCTACAACTTTTGTGTTTTAAGTTTTGTCAAATTCGATCTCTAAACTACCTAAAAATCGAGTTGAAGTTGCTGTGTTCGTGCTTGTTCATGCTGAGTTTTTCCCACCAGCATTTTTGACCCAACTTTGGATCTCTGTATCTCCCTCGTTTTTGGTCCGTTTTGAATGATCCTTAGCTTTCTGGAATCCTTGGAGAATTGGCTACAACTTTCATGTTGATTTCTTGGTCCAATTTAATCTCTAAACCCTCTGATTTTGGCTCCAAAGTTGCTGCAATGCTAATGTTCTTCGCTAGCAAGGAATTCAAAAATTTCTAAGTATAGAATCCTATGGTGAAACACCCATTTTCTAACCATTGTATCTTATTCAAAACTTAATGAAATTTAGATTTGTTTTCTCCTGTGTAAAGCTGATACATAATACTTCATTTCATCGCCTCTGGGTCATCTTCAAATTTATAACGGATTTCTCACAAAACGAGCCTAAAGTTGCTAGTTTAAACTCGCGAAGCACTATCGAATTTTTCTAAGTATTGAATCGTAATTTTCATCCAACTTTGGCTAGCGATATTTCTTTGAATACGTGGAGTTTTTAGGAGTTCAAATATGTTCTGGAATCCTTGCACTGTCATCTTCAAAACCCTATTTCCAGTTTCTTAAAACTCCTCAATTGATCAGAAATCAGCCGCAAAGTTGACTACTCGAAACGACTTTTCGCTATCTTTGATATTCGGTTTTGAGCATTTGAATGACGTTTCTGGCCTTAGCGTTCTTCACGAAACTTGTTCGTATTCATATTCTGAGTCTAAATAACAATTTTGACCAAGTTTGACTTTTCGGAAACCCTAGTTTGACTGAACTGTATAGGAGGGGTAAAATAGTCATTTCACTTAAACTTTGAATTGAGGTTAGTTTAGTAACTTGGAGTTTGTCAGCATGTCTTGTATGCGTTTTTGGAGTACTT
Organism: Linanthus parryae; assembly: GCA_023055425.1. NCBI lineage: Eukaryota > Viridiplantae > Streptophyta > Magnoliopsida > Ericales > Polemoniaceae > Linanthus > Linanthus parryae. The sequence goes on from JALGPY010000012.1 coordinate 1,865,946, forward strand.
GTCTGTAATTCTGGGCTAGGGTAAACCAAGTCAAATGTTGGGGTCTTTTTGTAGTTTTACTAAACTTCGGGGGCCTACGTGCATTTAATTAAAACTTCACACTTGAACTAATTTAATGTTTTGAGACTAAAAACCTGACTTAGAAGGATATTTGAAGTCTCAAGAAGGAAATATTTGAATCGGGAGTTATCAAATCAATGGTGGGGGGGTCTTTTTGCAATTTTACCAAACTTTAGGGGCCTAAGTGCAAATTTATTAAAATTTGTAGATTTCGATGCTAAGTACATATGGGAGAGTTTAGAGTCATTCTTACATGTTTTTGGGCCAATATGATTATAATTTGGGGACCGGGCAACTAGACAGCTTTGGAGTATGAGGGGCGTTTTAGTCATTTATCTTGCACGACCCGCATTCCATGGCATTCTTGCATACAACCTCATATAGAGGGTAAATGCTAATAGACTATATACTTGACTTGTTTATATCCAGCCGACGTTAAGGATCGTTCGAAGTAGACGTATGTATTGTGTTGCTGCAATTACCGTAAGACCCGGAACCAATATGGGACGAGAGTTGTAGGAGTGCTAGCTTTGCGTTGCGCCTTTCATGGCTCAGAGGTAAGTACATATGTACGACCTTTTCATATCAAAAATGTGCGTATGTGTTTGATGCTTCAAATGAATACTTGATATATGAAAAAGTATGAGGATGCATGTTTTCCACTCGAATGTTGTTAAAATATTTTATTCATCTCCTTTGAGAACTCTCAAATATTACTTGTGAAATTTTGATATTCTGATTCTGGTTATGTGAAAGAGAAGAAATAAAATACCTCTAATAGACTTAGGACGATGTACAGAGTACTGTTATTAATGGGAGGCGTCAAGCGATCCTCCATTTTCTTATGGCTAAGACCATTGAAGCAATGCTTCTTATTATTGGATAGAACGTCAATGTCACAAATCCGCCCCCGATGAGCCAAAATGTATCAAGATATTGAGGCCAAGGGGTTTATAGAGCTATAGAGTGCTACTTATACTTGTAAGGGTCACTACGGTATAGGGGTGTCGACACTTAAGGCCTTTTAGCTAATGTTATGAGCGGGGTTGACGAATGGGCTCCCTTAACGCTCGGGTGAAATAGGGTTTGATAGACCCTAGAAGGAACCCTTAGTGATTATTTCGTGATCCCTCTGTCTACATCGATCCTGCTGGTGGCTCTTGACACGCCTCAGCTAAATTAAACTGTTGATTGAAGTCGAATTTTAAAAATTGACTACTCTATTGATGTTGTTTGTGGCTCTTGATTTCCTAATCTAATGAAATGAATTGAAAAGCATATGCTACTCGTGAATTAATATCGTTATCAACTCAAATGGACTTGTTTACTCTAGAGATCTCACAGAATACTTATGGTTTCTTAAAGTTATTAAACTGAGAGGTTTTGTTATTCAGTTACTTCCAGTGGTTCCAAAATCCCCAATATGTTACTATTATTGTTTCAAATCTTCTGTTTTGTTTCAACTCATGCTTCCGTGCCACTCGTTGCTTTACATGTCGTAGTGTGTACTTACTCAGTTTTTACTGATTCATTTCTTCAAAACTGCGTCGGCTTTTGCCATTTGAAAACCGCAGGTCGTCAATCAAAGTGGGGGATGGGAACGCTGGAACGAGACGAAGAAGTATAGCTTAACTTAGATCACTTAGTAGATCACACGATTTGTTTTAGATTATACTTATTATAGAAATTTTGTTATGTACATTAGGCGAAATGTAATCTTAATATTATATTTCTACTTTTGGTTGTCGATTGTCTCTTTAACCCTGAACCGAGATCCCGGGCTGTTACAAAGACAGCAGCAATGTCCAAACACCTATCATCCCAACAACCGCAATCACCCCAACTTCAGCTATGCCAATCCGAATAGTGGACTATATGCGCCAGGTAAAAGGCCAAATGTTCCTTACCAAGCTCAGAGACAGGCTCCACAGCAATAGGCTCCACCTCCTCCCTCAGAAGAACAGGATACAAACGCATTGTTGAGGAAACTGTTAGCTAGCAATGATAAGATTGAGAACAAGATTGTCGCGATGTAAGCCTCGATAAAGAGCCATGAGACACAGATTGTACAAATAGCTAATCAGAATACTCGACTTCCACCAGGTATACTACCTTCTAACACAATAACTCCACCTGAGCAATTGAAGGCTATCACTACTCGCAGTGGGACCACCACTAAGGATCCTCCATATCCTACACACGCGCTAGCCGAGGCAACTATGGCCTCAGAAAAAGCACTAGATGAAGAAATTGCCTATCGTGATTCCCCAATCAAAGGACACGAGTAGGAAGTCGGAGGAAAAGCCTAAGCCAAAGTAAGAGTATAGTGTTCGTGTTCCCTACCCGCAGAGATTGAAGAGTCAAGAGGATGCCAAGCACTTCAAGAAATTTGTTGATATCTTCAAAAAGTTACACATCAATATCCCCTTTGCTGAAGCAATTTCACAAATGCCTAAATACGCAAAATTTCTCAAGGACCTACTCTCTAATAGAAGACGCATGGATGATTTTGAGACCGTGACCCTGAATGAGGAGTGTAGCGCCGTAGTGCAAAAAGTGTTACCCAAGAAGATGAAAGATCCGGGTGGTTTCATTATTCCTGTGACATTGGGAGATGCATTCCATGGTAGAGCATTGTGTGATCTTGGCGCAAGCATAAATTTGATGCCCACATCAGTATTTGAGCAACTTGGTGTAGGAGATCCTAAACCTACTCGTATGTGTTTACAGATGGTTGACCGTACTATAAAACGACCACGGGGTGTTTTGGAGGATGTGCTTGTGAGAGTCGAGGGACTCATCTTTCCCGCAGATTTTGTGATCCTAGATATGGATGCTGACGATGATGTCCCACTCATATTGGGACGGCCATTCCTTGCTACAGGAAAGATGATTATTGATGTTGCCAATGGAGAGTTGACTATGCGTATTAACGATGAGAAGGTGGCATTCAATGTCTTTGAAGCTATGAAATTTCCTGCATATGCAGTGAGTGAGCAGTGCTTTGGTGTGGAGGCATACACACCGGATGAGGAGGACGATATTTTATTGGAGCAGATGTATGAGGAACTTGCCTTACTTGATTAGAGTGAAAAAGAACAAGCTATGGAAGCCAGCTGACTTTCACCCCTACCCCTCTTTAATGAGGGAAGCAGGAAGATTCTTACTCCTTCTCTTATTACTGCTCCTGATTTAGAATTGAAACATTTACCTGCTCATTTAAAATATTTATACTTGGGATCTAATGAGACTTTACCTGTGATTGTTTTTGCATGTTTGGACAGGGAACAGGAGGAGCAGCTTCTCAAGGTATTGCAGGAACGGAAAGTAGCTATGGGATGGACCATAGCGGATATCAAGGGGATCAGCCCCACAGTTTGCCAGCACAAGATTCGGCTCATGGAAGATAAGAAGCCGGTAGTTCAGTTTCGGCGCCGCCTCAACCCTCACATGCAGGAGGTGGTGAAGAAAGAGGTGCTTAAATGGTTGGAAGCAGGTATCATCTATTCGATTTCCGACAGCACGTGGACTAGCCCGGTGCAGGGTGTCCCTAAGAAGGGAGGTATAACTGTGGTGGAAGGGGAAAAAGGTGATCATATTGCCACTCGTACAGTTACTGGGTGGAGAGTTTGCATGGATTACCGCAAACTCAATGATGCCACTTTGAAGGATCATTTTCCCCTCCCATTTGTGGACCAGATGCTTGATAGGCTGGCACGTCAATCGCATTACTGCTTTTTGGATGGATACTCTGGGTATAATCAGATAGCGATTGAGCCAGCTGACCAGGAGAAGACGACATTTACTTGTCCTTATGATACTTTTGCATTCAGACGCATGCCCTTTGGGCTATGCAATGCCCCTGCCACGTTTCAGAGGTGTATGATGTCTATCTTCTCGGACATGATGGAGCAAAATTTTGAAGTCTTCATGGATGATTTTTAACTTTATGGTGATGGGTTCGAAGACTGTCTCCAGCACCTAGCTCGGGTACTGGACAGATGTATTGACACCAACCTAGTGCTTAACTGGGAGAAGTGCCATTTCATGGTGACCGAGGGGATAGTGTTGGGGCACAAGATCTCCATTAAAGGCTTAGAGGTAGATCGGGCGAAAATTGAGGTGATTGAGAAGCTTCCTTATCCTACATCTGTCAAAGGGGTACGGAGTTTCTTGGGACATGCAGGTTTCTACCGGCGTTTCATTAAAGACTTTTCGAAGATCACAAAGCCTTTATTTGGGTTGCTTGAGAAAGATGTCGTCTTTGATTTCAATGAAGAGTGCAAGACAGCTTTTAATTTGCTCAAGAAAAAGTTGATGAGTTCTCCCATTATAGCCACCCCAGACTGGACCTTGCCGTTCGAGCTTATGTGTGATGCCAGCGATTATGCGGTGGGAGCAGTGTTGGGACAGCGGAAAGACAATGTAGCTCATGTCATTTACTATAGCTTATGGGCATATAGGACTGCATACAAGACCCCTTTATGCATGTCTCCCTATCAGCTAGTCTTAGGGAAGTCGTGTCATCTTCCGGTGGAACTTGAGCACAAGGCATTCTGGGCCTTGAAGAAGATCAATTTGGACGCTAAGCTCTCAGGTGAGCTACGGAAGCAAGCACTACTTGAACTTGAGGAATTTCGATTGATGGCATATGAAAGTGCGAGAATTTATAAGGAAAGGACGAAGCAGTGGCACGACAGGCACATCATCCCGAGAGACTTCAAGGTTGGACAGAGAGTGCTGATCTTCAATGCCAGACTAAAGCTGTTTCCAGGGAAATTGAAATCTAGATGGAGTGGTCCCTACACAATTACTGCGGTTTTTCCGTGGGGATCTCTTGAGGTGGAGGATGCAAATGGGAACATGTTCAAGGTGAATGGCCAGAGAGCGAAACCGTATCTGGACGGGAATTTCATTGGAGTCATTGAATGGCTTCATGCAACTCCGCAATTTGATTAATCTCTGAGGTAACTGGGTCGGGCCGTCGACCTTAAATTACAAAGCGCTTGTTGGGAGGCAACCCAACCTATTTATTGCTGTAGAGTAGGTTTTAATACTGTTTTGTAATTTTTATTCTATTTGATTTATTTGAGAGGTGCGAGAGAGTGGATTTAATATTTCCAATGAGTATGTGCAGGATTACGAGGTGAAAGGCCTATTTAAGATCCCCCATCTTGATGCGTGCGTGCGAAACAGAGTAAAAATAAATAATTACAGCCCAATACGCTTATCGGGATCCGAAGTGAAGGAATTGAAGATTGAAGCCATTCCTGCACTTATTCAACACACGCACCTGGGGAAGATCATGTTCCCCGACTCCCCGTCTTGATATACGCAAGGATTCGATCGATGAACGGAGAAAGCTAGCACTCCGGCACGGATTACGAGGTGATATTTTGAAGTACAGACTGAAAACAGAATTGAACAGTGCCAACGTGTGGGGGTGGTCGTGAGCTTTCTGTAGACATGTGGATCGCGCATATCGGAGTCCGGATGAGGAAGTTACGCCAAAAAGGATGCTCAAGAGAGTAAAACGAGGCCAAAAACATCCGGAAATGAAAAACGTGTCTTGGAACGCGTGAAATTGACAAATGAAATACTCCCCGGATTTTGGGAGTGTTTTAAGGTGAAAAGGGAGTCTCGAGGTCGAGGAGATTCTTTGGAAAGCAAAGGCACGATCGGATACGCAAAAATTGGTCGAAAAAGATGTTTTTGGCAAGCTCCAGCATTGTCTTCGTACGAAGACATTTGTATTCGTACGAAGACTTTGTACTTAGAAAAAAATTTGAACTCTGAAAATTGTCTTCCTATAACACTATGCAGTATCTATCTGGGAAGACTTCGTACGAAGAGCAATTGTCTTCGTACGAAGACATCGGGCATATTGACAGTTTTGTCCAAGCACGGAGAACAGAGATGGGGTTACTTCTTGGGGGAATTATGGACTTTTGGCTCAATTTTTTTGAAGACATATGAAGGTACCCCGTTACCTTCTTCATTCTTCACCAACTTCAGCTCTCTCTTCCTCCATAGTCGCAGAACACCCGAATCTCCCTCTCACTTGTTTCTTCACCAAATTCAACAAGAAACTAGAGGTTTTGTTCGTGATTCAGAGGAGAACAAGGATTGAAAGGGGGTTTTGAGTGAGATTGAGAGACGAGAGAGAAATCAGAGGAGGTAGAAATAGGGTTTCGAAGCTAGATTGAAAAATTGGGCGAATTGGAGCTTGATTCAGCTTGCGGTCAAGAAGACAAAGTTAACGGGGACATCACAAGGAGTACGGGGCATCAATCAATTCAAGTTTTCGACAAAATTTCTCGGCGACCTCCAAAACAACCCGTCTTGTCGGAATTGTGAAATTTTTGTGCCCGTAAGACTTGCTCCGGGCACGTAGGTACACTCTAAAACTAGCAATTTCAATACTCGAGTCTTAGGCACAAATTGAGTAAAAGCCCATTTTGATTTTGTGTTGCGCTTAGTAGCGTGCTTGGGGGCGATTGCTTAGAGTCCTAGGATTACGTGCTTACTTGCTTACGTGCTTAATTTCTGTACACACTTCTTTTCACGTGCACAAAGTTGAATTTCTAGTTTATACTTGAACTTGAATTTTAAATGGGGGGTGGAAAGAAACGGAAGACGGGAGAGGGTACCTCACAAGAAGCATCGGGGTCGGGCGAGCCTCAATTAGAAATACCGCCCATACCCCAATATGCTATTTTGAGTGCCCCTCCCCCGACTAATCCGGGAATTATAGGCCGACGTAAGGCAAAAGTGAATTTGAACGAGCGGAGTATTGGGTCCGCGTGTTATGATATTTTTCGTTTTGTCACCTACGAGGCCCATCTTGACTCTCGAAAGGATACATACTTGACTAAGAACGGGCAGCCCGAGAAGGAATTTCCATTGCACGAGGACATGCCTCAAGCAATAAAGGAATTTTTTGAGCGCGAGAAGCTTACCAACTGGTTTAAGCTTGTAGGGCCGTCTAGTTCTCATATCACGCGAGAGTTTTGCTTCAACTTGAGGTATGCAAAAGATGGTGAGAGCCGAGACCCCCGTCTTGTGTACTGTCGGAACCAGTGGATAGTCTTCACGCCAGAGACTATCGCCGTGGCCATGGGTTTCTCCCGTTTGAAAGAAGATTGTGGTTACGAGACTACTCTTCGTAGTGAGGGTCTTTGGTCTCGTTTAAATGCATTTTGTTTTGCAAAGGGGGTAGATCCGTGGGACAGGAAAGGGGAGGTGACTCAGTGGAAGGCCGAAAAGAAGTACGATAGGCCTGAGGCGAGGTGGTGTTGTGAATTGCTAGAGAATTGGGTTTTGGGAATCACACAAAACCCTAGTTACTCTTTCCGCCTATCGGTCATGGCTCTCTGTCTCTATACCGGGGTTAGGGTAGATATCCCTAGGTTGATTTGGGAGAATTGTTTAGAGAGGGTGTCGAAGACCAACAAATTGGGTCCCGGTCATACTTGTTTGCTGACTCACCTAGCCAAAACCTCCGAAGTAGTCATTGGGAGAGACATGGACATGAAACCGTTTACTGCTAGGAAATGGCATAGGTTTGATGAGACAGCCAGAAAGAAGGGCAAGGGTAGGAGAATGAACACCTCTCGGTTTGACAACCAAGTAGCTTATGACCACTTGAGGGAAGAGATGGCCCGAGATAGACTTGAGAGAAGGCGCCAGTTTGCCCACACTCGGGACAATCAGGTGAAGCTGGGTGGATTAATCCAGATGGTGGGCCAGTGGGTGATTTATTCGAGTGGTCAGGCAGCGGGGAGTTTGTTCCACCAGTTCCGATGGCGGATATGTGGTTCCAGGAGGATGAATTTGAGTATCCGGTTCCGCCAAGTGAGGATGATGAAGGAGAAGAAGATGAGGAAGAAGAAGAGGAGGAGGAAGAGGAAGACGAGTAGTGGAGTTCACCCTCATGCTAGGATTGTTGAGTCCTCGTGTCATCGTTGAGGACAACGATGCATCCTAGTGTGGGGGGTGGTTGATACCTTTTTACTAGTCAGTATTGAGTCTTTGCATCGCTTATGTCAGCATTTAGTTAGGAATTTTTGGTTATGTCCTTATTTTTTTTCTTTATTATTCATATTTTCGCGTGCACGTTTTGGTATTATTGAGTCATCCCACCACTATCGAGTCATTAGTCGAGTTGGCCGTGCATGTAGTATAGGTATATAAAAAAAACTAAAAATGTGAAAAACACCAAAAAAAAATAAAAATTTGAGAAAGGGAAATCAAAAGAGGCTGCAAATTCGGTAAAATCGAGAAGTGTGAGATTTTTAGGCATAGGGCGTGAATTGCGATCGAGAGTGATAATGTGAGTTTCCCTTAGTAAGTATAGAGGAGCTTTCTTTACGGGAATGCGTGCCTATTTTATACACGGACTTAATTTTTCAAAACTAAAGTGTGTGCCTAGTTTTCTTACAAGAGTTGAGTTAGGTGTGAGCGAAACAAGCCGAACGTTCTTGTGTACGTCTTAGGTAGTCGCCAACCCGCCTCGTAGTGGCACACAGAACAGCTGTGCGAGGTGTGTATTAGAGCACTCACTGCTTATAGAACTTACCTTGTAGGACCACTAGTAAACCCTGTTTTGAACCTTGGATTCTTTGATAACCTCTGGACTTAGGGTGACGATTCTTGGCTTCATCATTGATTGGTTAGAATCACCGCTTTAGTGCGTCACGAGGGTGTTTGTAGTTGAGGGGGTTCGATGAGGGAGTACTTCATGATATACTTGTGTGAGTCTTACATATCGAATGCGCTTCATATGTGATTTTCGAGGGGAATGCGAGGGTAAGTGAGAGTAGGCTTGCGCACTTCGGTGTGGCGGTGTTCCATGGCATTACAACATGGACACAAGTGAGGAGAGCCGTGAGTGTGTACAATCTAATACACACAAAACTTGGGTTGGGGGAATTTGATAGGTGGATCGTGCTAGGTACCGGATCTTACTCATCTTGGTGTAGGAGGTTTGGTTGGATTAGGCACGAGACATATATTCGATTGGCTACTTGAGAGGGGACAGGATTACATTCGAGTGTGGGGGTGTCGACTTTTGACTTCGGACATCGATATTGAGCTTGCGACGACTCCATCCCCACACGTGCGTTATTGTGTTAGCGGCTTCGTTTGTTACACCTAGGATTTCATCGAGTTAGGGGGAGAGACATTTATTTGTGATTCATATGTGTTGATTTGGTTATTTTCTCCCCTTATTATCTTATTTTGGCTTGACACTTGGAAGACAACTCGAGATGTATGTTGAAGAAGTTGTGCAGAAATTTGAGGAAAAAAAATAACAGAAAAAAAAAAAAGAAAAGAGAGAGAAAAAAAGGAGAGTTGAATAAAGGAAGAATGAGAAGCGTTGTGGAAGATCGAGTGGAGAAGCGACTAGTTCACGAACGGGAAATTTTGTCTTATGTATCATTCATGACAATAGCCGCGGAGATCGTAATTGTACAGGGGTGTGAGGGGATCGAGGGCCGGAGATGGTGAGTTTCGGGCTTGGTTTCTATCATTGTTGTGAGGGTGTGTGAGATGTGGTATTTTTGAGAATGTGACGCTTTAGGACTCGTGTTTGATTATTATCTTATTTGTCCCTAAAGCCTCATCATTCTAAACCCGTTAGCGGATTAGGAGCTCGGACCTTGAACGTGGATTAGCCTAGCGTAGCCTATTATTTTGTGGCACACATGAAAAAGTATTGCGTTCGTGTACTTAGTAAAGCTAGGTTCTCTATACTAGCTAGGGGATATTCGTGTTGTCGAATTTGATCTCAACTTCCTTGTATCTAGATTTCTCATCGCTTCGTGTGAATCGGTTTAAGCTAATGGAGATTGCCCAATCTCGCAAAAGAAAAAGAAAATTTGTTATTTCAATACTTGCATTGTTAATATTGCATTTGCATATAGGTGCATTGTGTACAATCGAGTCGTGTCGACTAGTAAAAAGGATGGTTTGTGGATTGATCTACTCGGACTAGTATGCAATTGATGATGGTGTTGTATGCAATGTGAGGTGGAAGTATGCAAATGGCGTAGGGAAGTTATGCAATGAATAATTAGGTTAGTAGGCAAAGTTGGATGGATTGCGGGAAAGTGAGATAAGTGTTTGCTTGAGAAAAGGAATTGACTTGGGAAATTTGATCGGGACGAGCAAAAGGTAGTGTGGGGGTAGTTGATAACTCCGTTTTCGGAGTTATTTTATGCCTTTTATTTCTACGTTTTGCGTGATCAACATAGAGAATTCGTCGTCTTTTGAAGTAAATTGAGCTTAAATGTGATAATGTGAGTTCATGTGTTTTACTTGTCAAATCCGGGAGTTTCTTTAGTTATTTGATCTTTTATTGTGATATGATCGCGGGTTTTGTTTTCGCGTTGTGATTCGCAGGAAAACAGGACTTGGAGGATCATGCGGGAGGTGGAAACAAACTTCGGAAGCAAGGAACTTAAAGGAAAGGTCAAAGGAAGCAAGGAACTTAAAGAAAAGGTCAAAGGAAGCAAGAAGGAAGTCAAAGGAAGAAAGGAAAAAGTCAAAGAAAGAAGGCTGGAAAAGGGGGTCTTCGTATGAAGACAATTGTCTTCGTACGAAGACAAAAGACTTAGCCATTTTTCGGGTTCTGAAGAAGTCTTCTCAAACAAGCTTGCAGTATCTGTATAGGAAGACCTTCGTACGAAGAGTACGAAGACAAATGTCTTCGTACAAAGACATCGCTGGAATGCAGGATTTTTTGCGGGGCTGTTTCGTAGTTTATCTAAACTTTGTAATCGTATCATGGAAACGTATTTAAGTCTTCTAGGTCGACTTTTTCAGTAGTTCCTCACGTTAGAAACACTTTTGGTAGATCAAGAAGCTATTGGGAGAGATTAGGAGCTTTGGATCATCCGTTTGGATTCTCAACTCGTCTCTTTTCTTGATTTTTATGTTTAAACTCATGAAACTCGTTGTTTTGAGCATGAATCGTAGTAGCTAAACTTTATTTGCTGGGAATTCTCCTTTGGTGTAGCTAGGGTTTGATCAAAATATCATGTTTTGAGATTATAATTCATGTTTTAGCTTAATCTCGCGTATTCTTTCATTGTTATGGATTATTTACGATTGTAATCACATTATCTTTGCGAGTAGCTAACGTAGAGATAAACTTAATTAATTTTCACGTGGTAACTCCGTGAGAGTTAGTCGGTAAATTGAATAATCCACCTAGTCGAATCAATGCTTGGTAACTCGATACTGTTAACTAGGATCGTTAGAGTAGAATTATGATTTTAATGCATGCTTAAAGCTAAAATAGACTTGGTAACTCGGTATGCTTTGGTTTTAAGTATAGTGAACTTGCTTGGTAACTCGGTAAGTTTAATGTTGCTCGGTTAATAGTGAAAGACACGTGGTTGTTTTACGAATCAAAACATAAGTTTAGATCAACCTAGTGAACTGATAACTCCATATATGGAGTTATATTCGTATATGTTTCCTTACCGTTTTGCGTGCATTCCGATGCGTTTTGATGGATTTTGGACCATTTCTTGCTAAAATTGGAGCATGTTGAGTCTTTGCATGTAAATGATGAGTCCGGGCACTTTTTGCGTTAATTTTGACTATATTTTATCACGTTTGATCTTCCCGTATGTCTCTCGTGTTGTGGTTTTCAGGAACTGGGAGCTCGGGACGTGACATTGGAGCAAAAGTGAACTTCGGAAAAGTTGGAGGCTCAAAGGAATGCTCGGGAAGTGAAGACGATGGGAAAAAGAGCAAGAAGATGAGATTTTGATGTTGGCTGCCCAGAAGTAATCGTACGATTACATGGAGGTAATCGTACGATTACCCCTTAGCCAAATATTGAAGCTGCCAAGTAATCTTGTGAAGTAATCGTGTGAAGTAGTCTTGTGAAGTAATCGTACGATTACATCAAGGTAATCGTACGATTACCTCTGCTGCCAGGATCGGATTTTTGGGGTAATTTTTCTATTTTGGCATAGCTTTGAGATGTTTGAGCCACGGGACACTTAGGAAACATTGGGGAACGTGATTAGCATCAGAAAACACTTTGGGAGACGTGCTTGGAGAGCTTGGAGCTAGGTTGGAGAGCTTGGATCATCCGTTTGGCTTCAAATCTTCGTTTCTTTTCTAGTTTTTGCTATTTGATCATGAAACATTGTATATTGAACATGTTTATGCGTAGCTAAACACTTATTTCGGGATATCTCGTAGGAAACTAGGGTTTGATCACTACGTATTGTGATTTATGGATTTGCTTGCATGCTTGAAAGCTTAATTGATGAAGTTTTGTCTAGTTATGTGTATTTTACATCTTTCATCTATCTTTTCTATTAGTAGACGTATTAATAGGATTGTCTTAGGTTGTGAATGATAGAGGAATGTACGTTCGTTGCCCGGAGACTTGAAATACACACTAGCCGTATCTAGGGTTGAGGAATCTTGCTAGTTAGCTAAGAACAAAGAGTAGAATCAATATCGTAATGCGTGCTTGAACTTGAGTAGGCTAGAGGAATCGGTTATGAGAGTTTAAGCATAGTTATTGGCTGAGACATCTTCAATATAAAATTGCTCGTTTAACTAGAACAAAAACTCATCGTGTTAGTAGAACATAAATCCAACGTAGTGTGAAATACCTAGTGACCCGTAGAGATATCCTGATCTTGACCAACTTTGAAAAACAACCAAATCAACTCGTGCTTGCTAATCTTGAATTAATTCTTTGAATTGTTTGAGACACTCGTTATTTTAATTATTAGTAGAATTAGAACACACAACTCAACGCGCTTTGCCCACACGAAGAACAAATTTAGTAGTTAATTTACACGAAGTCTCTTGGGTTCGACAACCCGGATTTCCGGAATATTATCACTACACAGACAACTGTGAACTTGCAGTTGGAGCGTGTCAAGTTTTTGGCGCCGTTGCCGGGGAATTCAGATAAATTAGCTATTATTTTTCTCTTTAGGGATTTACTATTTCAGTTAATATCTGTTACTCACCTGTTTTGTGTGTGTGATTCGTGTTTTCAGGTTTGATTCACTTGGTGCATGTCACGTTCTAGAAACGAGCCTTTGCATCCAACACTTGAAGACCCGGAATCCTTATTGCGAGCACAGAGTAGAGACAAGAGGAAAGCAAATTCAGTTCAGATGGACGAGCAAACTAGAGCTGAGTTTGAGAGGTTCCGCAAAGGCCTCGAAGATGCGGAAGCAGCTAGAGCTACAGCTGTGGAAGATGCAGCAAATCGAGCAAGGGAGACTGAGGAGATCAGAGCTCAGTTGAACGAGATGCAAGCTGCTATGGCCCGCATGAACCCTCTAAATCCACAACCACGCCCTGATGTGGGTGCGCAAGTGAGGAATGATGGAGGTAATAACAACAATGGGGGAAACAATAATAATGATGGAAACATTGGTGGCAACAATCGGATCGAGAATGCGCAGAATGCTGCAGAGCAAGTGAACAATGCGGAGATTGATGAGCGTCCTTTGGTGGATTACTTCAGAACCACGCCAGAGGGATATCAGCCCACAATTGTCAGACCCCAGATAAACGCAACTCATTTCGAGATACACCGACCATTGATCAACATGGTCAGGGATGAATGCTTATTCACTGGAGCGCCGAGTGATGATCCACATCAACACTTGCTCAATTTCAAGCAGATTACTTCTACCATGCATGACCAGAGAGTTCCAATCGAGACGATAAAGCTCATGCTTTTCCCCTTCTCTTTATCGGGAAAAGCAAAGACATGGCTTATGGAACTTCCAGCAGGCAGCATAGTTACATGGGCAGATTGTAGCAGAGAGTTTCTCAGAAAGTATCTTCCACCATCCAAGGTATCTCAACGGATGGCTGATATAACTAAATTTACCACAGCAGGAAGATGATTCTCTGGGTGACACGTGGAGAAAGTTCAACCAGCTCCTGCGCAGATGCCCTACTCACGGAGAGCCATGGTACAAACTTCTTCACTACTTTTATAATGCTTTAGACAGAGAGACTGCTAGTGAACTGGACATGATGGCTCAAGGCAATTTTATGGGAATGGGATTACAAAGATGTCGTGATCTGCTAGATAATGTAGCTAAACGTGAATCCACGAGGTCTGAGACTCGTAGAAACACGAAATCAGATGGGGCATTGGTTAGTAAGATTGAGTCCATGGTGGAACAGAAATTTGAACATCAGATGGCAGTGATGACTTAAGATTTCAGTAATATGATCCATCGGCACAGGTGAAGTCGGTAGGAGAAATGATCGCAGATGCAAATCAGGGTTATAGAGATGGTATGGAAGATGTGAATTACATGGGTCAACCACGACAGCAGCAGTGGCCAAACACTTATCATCCGAATAACCGCAATCACCCCAACTTCAGCTATGCCAATTCAAACAGTGGATTATATGCGCCAGGTCAAAGTCCAAATGTTCCTTACCAAGCTCAGAGACAGGTTCCACAGAAACAGGCTCCACCCCCAGAAGAACAGGATACAAACGCGTTGTTGAGGAAACTGTTAGCTAGCAACGATAAGATTGAGAGCAAAATGTCGCAATGGAAGCCTCGATAAAGAGCCATGAAACACAAATTGGCCAAATAGCTAATCAGAATACTCGACTTCCACCAGGTATACTACCTTCTAACACTATTTCTCCAACTGAGCAGTTGAAGGCTATTACTACTCGCAGTGGGACCACTACCCAGGATCCTCCATATCCTACCCATGCGCGAGCTGAGGCGACTATGGCCACTGAAAAAGCCTTGGATGAAGATATTCCCGTGCCTACCGTGATTCACCAATCAAAGGACACGGTGAGGAAGTCGGATGAGAAACAGAAGCCAAAGGAGGAATACAGTGTGCGAGTGCCATACCCGCAGAGATTGAAGAGTCAAGAGGATGCCATTTCAAGAAGTTTGTGGATATCTTCAAGAAATTGCACATTAATATCCCTTTTGCGGAGGCCATTTACAAATGCCTAAATATGCTAAATTTCTCAAGGACCTCCTTTCTAATAGGAGGCGCATGGATGATTTTGAAACCGTGAATCTGAATGAGGAGTATAGCGCAGTGGTGAAAAAGGCGTTACCAAAGAAGATGAAAGATCCAGGTGGTTTTATTATTCCTGTGATATCGGGAGATGCTTTTCATGGGAGGGCACTTTGTGATCTTGGTGAAAGTATTAATTTGATGCCCACATCAGTTTTTGAGCAGCTTGGTGTGGGAGATCCCAAGCCTACCATGATGTGCTTGTAGATGGCTGATCGCACCATAAAACGCCCCAGGGGTGTTTTAGAGGATGTATTAGTGAGAGTTGAAGGACTCATCTTCCCAGGTGATTTTGTCATCCTAGACATGGAGGCCGACGATGATGTCCCTCTTATTTTGGGCCGCCCATTCCTTGCCACTGGGAGGACTATCATTGATGTAGCCAATGGAGAGATGACTATGCAGATCAACGATGAGAAGGTGGCATTCAACGTATTTGAGGCTATGAAGTTTCCCGCATATGCGGTAAGCGAGCAGTGTTTTGGGGTGGAGGCATACATGCCAGACGAAGAGGACGGTATTTTACGGGAGCAACTATATGAGGAGCTTGCTCTACTTGATTCCAGCGAGAAAGAGCATGCATTAGATGTTCATTGGCGCCAGCCCCAACCCCTCTTTAATGAGGGAAGCAGGAAGATTCTTACTCCTTCTCTTATTACTGCTCCTGTTTTAGAATTAAAGTCTTTACCTGTTCATTTGAAATATTTGTACTTGGGATCTAATGAGACGTTACCTGTGATTGTGTCTGCATGTTTGGACAGGGAACATGAGGATCAGCTTCTCAAAGTACTACAAGAGAGAAAGGCAGCTATGGGATGGACCATAGCAGATATCAAGGGGATCAGCCCCACAGTTTGCCAGCACAAGATTCGGCTCATGGAAGATAAGAAGCCGGTAGTTCAGTTTCAGCGCCGCCTCAATCCTCACATGCAGGAGGTGGTGAAGAAAGAGGTGCTTAAATGGTTGGAGGCGGGCATCATTTATCTGATTTCCGACAGCACATGGACTAGCCCGGTGCAGTGTGTCCCTAAGAAAGGAGGTATAACTGTGGTGGAAGGGGAAAAAGGTGATCATATTGCCACTCGTACTGTTACTGGGTGGAGAGTTTGCATGGATTACCGCAAGCTCAATGATGCCACTTTGAAGGATCATTTTCCCCTCCCATTTGTTGATCAGATGCTTGATAGGCTGGCACATCACTCTCATTATTGCTTTTTGGATGGGTACTCCGGGTACAACCAGATAGCAGTTGAGCCAGCTGACCAGGAGAAGACGACATTCACTTGTCCTTATGGGACCTTTGCTTTTAGACGCATGCCTTTTGGGTTATGCAACGCACCTGCTACGTTTCAGAGGTGTATGATGTCAATCTTCTCTGACATGATGGAGCAGAATTTTGAAGTATTCATGGATGACTTCTCACTTTATGGTGACGGATTCGAAGACTGCCTGCAACAGTTGGCCCGGGTTCTGGATAGATGCATTGACAACCTAGTTCTCAACTGGGAGAAGTGTCACTTCATGGTTACTGAGGGTATTTTTTTGGGCCACAAGATCTCCAACAAAGGTTTAGAGGTGGATAGAGCCAAGATCGAGGTGATTGGGAAGCTTCCTTACCCTACCTCTGTCAAAGGGGTAAGGAGTTTCTTGGGACATGCAGGGTTCTATCGGCGCTTCATTAAATATTTCTCGAAGATCACGAAGCCTTTGTGTGGACTGCTTGAGAAGGATGCAGTCTTTGATTTTAATGCGGAGTGTAAGTCAGCTTTTAATTTGCTCAAGGAAAAGTTGATTAGCGCACCCATCATTGCCACACCAGACTGGACCCTACCATTTGAGCTCATGTGTGATGCTAGTGACTATGCGGTGGGAGCAGTTCTGGGCCAGCGGAAAGATAAGGTATCTCACGTCATTTATTATGCCAGTCGTACTCTTAATGATGCACAGGTTAATTATGCGACCACGGAGAAAGAGATGTTGGCCATCATATTTGCGTTGGACAAGTTTCGTCCATATCTTGTGGGTTCTCAGGTGACGATTTTCATGGACCATTCAGCCCTCAAGTACCTTCTCACCAAGAAGGACGCCAAACCAAGATTAAGCCGGTGGGTTTTATTGATGCAAGAGTTCTATGTGGTAATCAAAGATAAAAAGGGGGTAGAGAATGTGGTTGCGGACCATTTGTTAAGACTGGAGAACGATAAGCAGGAAGATTTGCCTATTCGAGAGGATTTTCCAGATGAGCATCTTATGGCTGTAGTTGCAGTTGTACCTTGGTTTGCTGACTTGGCAAATTTCAAAGCACTAAACATTGTACCCAAGGATATGAGTTACCACCAGAGGAAGAAATTATTTGCAGACGCGCGACAATATTTCTGAGATGATCCTTATCTGTTCAAGTTGGGGGCGGATAATGTATTGCGAAGGTGTGTTGCAGAGCCGGACACGTTAGAGATTCTCAGACACTGCCACGAGTTTAATTGTGGGGGACATTTCGGCAAATCACGCACAGTCGCTAAGGTACTTCAGAGCGGTTTCTTTTGGCCTACATTGCATAAAGACGCCCATCTATTTGTACAGCAATGTGACCGCTGTCAGAGAACCGGCAATATTTCCAACCGGAATGAGATGCCTCAAAATTTCGTGTTGGAGGTGGAGCCATTTGACGTATGGGGCATAGACTTTATGGGCCCCTTCCCATCTTCACTTGGTAATCTCTATATCCTTTTAGCTGTTTTTATGTGACCAAGTGGGTCGAAGCTCTGGCGTGTCCGAAGAATGATAGTGCTACAGTCGAGAGATTCTTACGCAAGAATATATTCACAAGGTTTGGAACGCCTAGAGCCATTATTAGCGATGAGGGATCACACTTTGTGAACAAGGTCTTTGTCAATACCTTGAGCAAGTATGGGGTAAGGACTCACAAGATCTCATTGGCCTATCATCCACAATCCAATGGACAAGCTGAAGTGTCTAAACGAGAGATAAAGGGGATTCTAGAGAAAACTATCAATCCAGGACGCAAAGACTGGGCTCTACACTTGGATGATAGTTTATGGGCATACCGGACTGCATACAAGACTCCCTTGGGCATGTCTCCCTACCAGCTCGTTTTTGGGATATCGTGCCATCTTCCGGTGGAACTTTAGCACAAAGCGTTTTGGGCGCTAAAGAAATTAAATTCGGATGCTAAGCTCTCTGGTGAGCAAAGGAAGCAGGCATTTCTTGAGTTAGAAGAACACAGGTTGATGGCATATCAGAGTGCCAAGATCTACAAAGAGAGAACCAAGCAATGGCATGACAAGCATATCATTCCAAGAGATTTCAGAGTGGGCCAGAAGGTATTGATATTCAACGCCCGACTGAAATTGTTTCCGGGCAAGCTGAAGTCAAGGTCGAGTGGTCCATTTACAATTACAGAGGTTTACCCATGGGGATCGCTCGAGGTAGAAGCTCAGAATGGGAACAGATTCAAGGTAAATGGACAGCGAGCAAAGCCGTACGTGGATGGGAATTTCATTGGGGTGATTGAGAGCCTCAAACCAATTCCCGATATCTGAGCTCATTTGAGGTAACTGGGTCGGGCCGTCGACCTTAAATTACAAAGCGCTTGTTGGGAGGCAACCCAACCTATTTACTGCATAGTGTAGATTTCAATACTGTCTTGTTATTTTATTTTATTCTGTTCTAACTATTTGAGCGGTGCGATAGAGTGGATTTAATATTTCTAATGAGTATGTGCAGGAATTCTAGGTGGAAGGCCTATTCCGGATCCCCCTTCTTGACGCGGAGTGAAGAATTGCACGAAAAACGAGAAAGAGCATGCCAAAACGCGTATCGGGACCCGGAATGAAGAAATAGATGATTCACGCCATTACTACACTTACTCAACACACGCACCTGGGGAAGATCAAGTTCCCGGACTCCCCATCTTGATATACGCAAATAATAAGTAAAGAAATTGGGAAAGCTGGCAAAATGGCAGGAATTACGAGGTAAATTTTTGAAGACAGGACTGTGAGCGGATTTGAATAGTGCCATAGTGAGGGGGTGGTCGAGAGATTTATGTGGATAGGTGGATCGCGTATATCGGAGTCCGGACGAAGAAGTTATGCCAAAAAGGATGTTGAGCAGGTGAAAAAGGCGCCAAACAGCATCCGGAATTGCCAAACGGGTCTTTGCAATGATCAAATTAAAGAATAAAGGGTTCCGCGGACATTGGGAATCTTTTATAACATAAATGGAGTCTCGAGGTCGAGGAGATCCATGACAAAGCAAAGAAACGAGCAACAAAGACGAAAAAGGATGCTAAAAGGGGTCCAAAAGCATCCGGAAATGCAAAACGAGCCTTTGGAAGCGCAAAATTGTAGAATAAAAGGTTCCCCGGACTTTGGGAATTTTTCTACATGAGAAAAGACCCCGCACTCCCCATCTTGATGAAGGTGATTGCAAAATTTTGAAGAAAGCAACGAATTGGGCACATTTTGGATATTTTTCGCGTAATTGAGCGATAATTGAGAAAAGTCGGGAAAACAATCCGGAAACGGGACGATATTTATGTGAGAAAGACATGCGTCGAAAAAGGGACCCAAAGGTGCAAAAATCACACTCATCGGAGTTCGGGATCAAAACACGAGGTAAAGGTTATATTTTGGCTAAGACATTTTTTTCCCTGCACAAAAGTAATCGTACGTTTAATTTTGCCTTAGAAATTTTTTGGGGGGTGGATTTGTTGATAAAAGCTTCTGATCAGTCGTACGAGGTAATCGTACGAAGTGATCGCACGATTACTCAGAAGTAGTCGTACGATTACTTTAAAGTAATCGCACGATTACCTTAAAGTAATCGCACGATCACTTGAAAGTAATCGTACGACTACTTCAGACCTAGAAAATTTTTGGGGGTTGAACTTCTAGGAAAACTCACTGATCAGTCGTGCGAAGTAATCGCACGATTACTTTCAATTAATCGTACGATTACTTAAAAGTAATCGCACGATTACTTCTGAACGGTCAGACAATCGGGTTAAAACAAACTTGTTCTTCTATTTTTTCCAAACCCACCTTCGCTCGTCTCCTTCTTCTTCTCTCTCCCTACTCCACCACCTCCACCATCACTCCAGCCACCACGTCCGACCGTCCCTACCGCCACGTCCGACCGTCCCTACCGCCACCCCCATTACTACAGTCGATCTCTCTCTCTCCACCGCAGCGACGCAACCGCCGACCCAATCTCTCTGCCCTCTCTCCACCTTCCGACACCATCTCCTTTCTCTCTGCCCTCTCTCCATCATCACCACCACGCATCACCGCTGCATCGCCGGAGAAGAAGGGCTGAGGTGTTTTGGGGGTGAACTTGAACAAGAACACCCACCTAGGGTTCTTGATGAAAAATCCGAAATTCAGTACTTTAGGTTGAAATTCAAGCTTGGGTGAAGAAGAAGATATTGACAGCGACATCGCGAGGAGCAAAGTGCACCACTCAATTGCAAATTTCAGCAGAAAATTTTTGGCGACCCGAAACAGCCCGGTTTGCCAAAATTCTGAAATTTTGTGCCCGTAAGACTTCTCCGGGCACGTAGGTACACTCTAAAACTAGCAATTTCAATACTCGAGTCTAGGCACAAATTGAGTAAAATCCCATTTTAATTTTTGTTGCGCTTAGTAGCGTGCTTGGGGGGCGATTGCTTAGAGTCCTAGGATTACGTGCTTACTTGCTTACGTGCTTAATATCTGTTACACTTCTTGTCACTGTGCACTTCATTGAATTATGTCACGTTAATTGCTTTACTTGTTATACTTGAATTTGGTCAAAATGAGCAAACGTGCTAGAACAAGTCGTGATGAGGACCCATACTATACATTACATGGGGCGAGTAGGGTGGCAGAACCCGAGAGTGAGTATGATTCTGATGGGGGTAACCCGGGTGCCAAATGGGTCATCCCGTTATCCCCTGACCTTAGGGTTTTCAATACACCCCTTCCTACCCAATTGCCTCCAATAAGAAAGGGTCGTGGTGATAAGCCGGATGACAAAAAGCTGGAAATCGATAGGGGCAGGGTCTTTTGCGACTATAGGTTTATTTCGGCGAATGCCCAGGGTTTTTATACAGGGAACCCTAGGATTAATAGAGGTGTCCAGGCCGAGAGAGTCTTTCCACTTGAGGGAGTGCCTGAGGACCTACAAAAGGTCGCTAAGACAGAGAACTTTGAGGGATGGATGAGGCTAGTGAAAGAGAAGGTCAGTTCTGCACTGACTCGTGAGATTTATGCGAATGCGAATCACACCGATGAGGGTGAGACGTCTAGGCTCAATGACCCTCGTGTGATTCATTGTCGTCGGCCCTGGCTAGTTCTGTCTTCTGAGCGCATAGTCGCAGCACTTCAGTGGCCCCCGTTGACAGATGCCTGTCAATTTAAGATTTATCTGCAGAAAGACCAGCAGACGCTCATTAATGAGGTGTCGGCCTTTTGTTTTGCGGGAGTGCCAGGAGCCGACTGGGATAGGTCTCATACCAATATCAGACATTGGAAGATCCCAGTCGGATACTTGCTGCGTAAACCGAGGTGGCTCATTGAGATCTTGGAGTCATGGGTGTTGGGAGTTTCGTCTCCAAATTTTGTTGACTTTGAGGTGTGTCTCATGGCTCTTTGTCTATCCAGGGGGCATCGGATAGACATTCCTAGGCGGATCTTCCTGTATTTGCATGAAAGGTTTGAACCGAAAAATAGGAAGTCTGCGGGCCATAGTTTCTTACTCATGCACTTAGCTAAGGATTGCGGGGCCAGCGTGCCTAAGGATGAGAGAGACCTCATACCCAAGGGTCCGAGAATGTTTGACAAAATCCCGGACCCGTTGAAAGATGTAGTTGTGATGGAGGCAGGGACCAGTTCTAGACCTCCTAAAGGAAAGGCTAAGAAAAGAGCCTCTTCCTCGCGAGCAGCTCCTGCTCCTCCAGCTCCTACTCCTCCAGTTCCACCTCAGCCTGTACCTCCACCTGTCATTGACCCTGGCCAGCCGAGTGTGAGTTTAGCAGAATTAATGGCCGAGTTGAGGTTGACCAGGACCATGACCCTCACATCCCAGGGTCGGTCCCGTGACTATGTGGCTGACATGAGTGCTAGGAAATTTGAGCATCATCGCAGTAGCATGCGTAACTTAGGACAGGGAATACGTCAGGTGAGTCTGCATCAGCACCGTCAGGACCAGTGGCTAGAGGCATTGGCCACTCATGTGGGATTTCCGAGAGACCAGTGGCCAAGAGACTTACCCGGGTAACTACGAGTACCATTCGGATGCCTATTTCGGAGACCAGGACCAGGAAGACGAGGATTCGTCCGAGTAGACTTACCACCCCCTGCATTTGAATGCTGAGTCTTTTCGCTTGACTTATGCATTCGTTGAGGACAACAACACATTCAAGTGTGGGGGGTTTCTCACCCTTTATTAGCCAAGTCCGTGTCTGCATTCACCAGTTACATATAGGTTGTTTGTGTCGTATTGTGAGTCAGTTTTGTAGTCCATGTCGTGTTTATATATATTGTGTGTGTCGTATTGTGAGTAGTTGGTGTTTACATATTAGTATAGCTTGTTTGCACGTTTTATTTAATTGAGTTTACCTACCCAAATTGAGTCAGTTTCAAGTCTTCTTTCGAGTCGGCCTATGCATATAGAGTAGAAAAAATTAAAAAAAAAAAATTGAGAAAGGGCAATCAAAAGAATCTTGAATTCGGAAAATCGAGGAGTGTGAGAACTTTAGGCATAGGGTATGACTTGTGACCGATAATGACAATGTGAGTTCCCTTAGTAGGTAAAGAGAGACTTTCTTTACGGGAATACCTGCCTATTTTTAATACACTTAAATGATTCTCAAATCTAAAGTGTGTGCCTAGTTTTCTTACAAGAGTTGAGCTAGGTGTGAGCTAAACAAGCCGAACATTCATGTGTACGTATTAGGTAGTCGCCAACCCGCCTCGTAGTGGTACACAGAACAGCTGTGCGAGGTGTGTATTAGAGCACTCACTGCTTATAGAACTTACCTTGTAGGACCACTAGTAAACACTGTTTTGAACCTTGGATTCTTTGATAACCTCTGGACTTAGGGTGACGATTCTTGGCCTTCATCATTGATTGGTTAGAATCACCGCTTTAATGCGTCACGAGGGTGTTTGTAGTTGAGGGGGTTCGATGAGGGAGTACTTCATGATATACTTGTGTGAGTCTTACGTATCGCATGTACTTCATTTATGATTATCGAGGGGAATGCGAGGGTGAGTGAGAGTAGGCTTGCGCACTTCGGTGTGGCGGTGTTCCATGGCATTACAACATGGACACAGTTGAGGAGAGCCGTGAGTGTGTGGCATCTAATACACACAAAAACCTGGGTTGGGGGACTTTGATAGGTGGATCGTGCTAGGTACCGGATCTTACTCATCTTGGTGTAGGAGGTTTGGTTGGACTAGGCACGTGACATATATTCGATTGGCTACTTGAGAGGGGACATGGGTATATTCTAGTGTGGGGATGTCGAGTTTTGACTTCGGACATCGATATTGAGCTTGACGACTCCATCCCCACACGTGCTTTATTGTGTTAGCGGCTTCATTTTTTACACCGAGGATTTCATCAATTTAGGGGGAGAGAAATGTATTTATGATTCATATGTGTTGATTTGGTTATTTTTTCCCCTCATTATCTTATTTTGGCTTGACACTTGGAAGACCACTCGAGATGGATATTGAAGAAGTTGTGCAGAAATTTGAGAGATAAATGAAAAAAAAAATGAGAAAAAAAATCAGAAAAAAACAGAAAAAAAAAGAGAAAGAGAGAAAAAAAGGAGATATTGAATAAAGGAAGAATGGGAAGCATAGATCGAGTGGAGAAGCGACTAGTTCACAAACGGGAAATTTGGTTTTATGCATCATTCATGACAATGGCCGCGGAGATCGTAATTGTACCGGGGTGTGAGGGGATCGAGGGCCGGAGATGGTGAGTTTCGGGCTTGGTTTCTATCATTGTTGTGAGGGTGTGTGAGATGTGGTAATTGTGAGAATGTGACGCTTTAGTACTTGTGCTTGATTATTATCCTATTTGTCCCTAAAGCCTCATCATTTTTAGCCCCGTTAGCGGATTAGGAGCTCGGACCCTGAATGTGGCTTAGCCTAGCGTAGCCTCTTATTTATCGGCACACGCGAAGAGGTAGGTTATTCTTACACTTAGTAAAGCTAGGCTTTCTATACTAACTAAGGGAAATTCTTTTTGTCAAGTTTAGTTGCAATTCATACCTCGTTCCTAGATTCTTTGGCACTCCATGAGAACCGGTTTAAGCTAATTGAGATTGCCCGATCTCACCTAAAAAGATATTTTGTGTATATATATGTGTTTAGTTAAGATCGAGTCATATAATTGCATTGCATCATATTGTTGCATCGTTGAGTCTTGAATTGAGTTTGTGTGTGTGTTGAGTCGGCTAATTGAGGTTAGTATGCAATTGGTAAGTTGAAAAGTATGCAATGGTCTTGGTTGGAATAGTTGACTCGAGAGGTGAGATGAGAGGAGGAAGGTTCGGATGATTTTTGATAGCTTGTGATTTGGATTGTTGCTCGGGACGCGCAACGGGTAAGTGTGGGGATAGTTGATAACTCCATATTTGGAGTTATATTCGTATATGTTTCCTTGCCGTTTTGCGTGCATTCCGATGCGTTTTGATGGATTTTGGACCATTTTTTTGCTAAAATTGGAGCATGTTGAGTCTTTGCATGTAAATGATGAGTTCGGGCACTTTTTGCGTTAATTTTGACTATATTTTATCACGTTTGATCTTCCGGTATGTTTCTCGTGTTGTGGTTTTCAGGAATCGGGATCTCGGGACGTGACATTGGAGCAAAAGTGAACTTCGGAAAAGTTGGAGGCTCAAAGGAATGCTCGGGAAGTGAAGACGATGGGAAAAAGAGCAAGAAGATGAGATTTTGATGTTGGCTGCCCAGAAGTAATTGTACGATTACATGGAGGTAATCGTACGATTACCCCTTACCCAAATATTGAAGCTGCCAAGTAATCTTGTGAAGTAATCGTGTGAAGTAGTATTGTGAAGTAATCGTACGATTACATCAAGGTAATCGTACGATTACCTCTGCTTCCAGGATCGGATTTTTGGGGTAATTTTGCTATTTTGGCATAGTTTTAAGATGTTTGAGCCACGGGACACTTAGGAAACATTGGGTAACGTGATTGGCATCAGAAAACACTTTGGGAGACGTGCTTGGAGAGCTTGGAGCTAGGTTGGAGAGCTCGGATCCGTTTGGCTTCTAATCTTCGTTTCTTTTCTAGTTTTTGCTATTTGATCATGAAACATTGTATATTGAACATGTTTATGCGTAGCTAAACACTTATTTCGGGATATCTCGTAGGAAACTAGGGTTTGATCACTACGTATTGTGATTTATGGATTTGCTTGCATGCTTGAAAGCTTAATTGATGAAGTTTTGTCTAGTTATGTGTATTTTACATCTTTCATATATCTTTTCTATTAGTAGACGTATTAATAGGATTGTCTTAGGTTGTGAATGATAGAGGAATCTACGTTCGTTGCCCGGAGACTTGAAATACACACTAGCCGTATCTAGGGTTGAGGAATCTTGCTAGTTAGCTAAGAACAAAGAGTAGAATCAATATCGTAATGCGTGCTTGAACTTGAGTAGGCTAGAGTAATCATTTATGAGAGCTTAAGCATAGTTATTGGTTGAGACATCTTCAATATAAAATTGCTCGTTTAACTAGAACAAAAACTCATCGTGTTAGTAGAACATAAATCCAACGTAGTGTGAAATACCTAGAGATCCGTAGAGATATCCTAATCTTGACCAACTTTGAAAAACAACCAAATCAACTCGTGCTTGCTAATCTTGAATTAATTCTTTGAATTATTTGAGACACTCGTTATTTTAATTATTAGTAGAATTAGAACACACAACTCAACGCGCTTTGCCCACACGAAGAACAAATTTAGTAGTTAATTGACACGACGTCTCTTGGGTTCGACAACCCGGATTTCCGGAGTATTATCACTACACCGACAACTGTGCGCTTGCAGTTGGAGCGTGTCATGAACCTAGAGAATTCCCGGTATTTTTCCTTATATTTCAAAAACCCTAAAATTCACTCTTTATTAATCGTGACCTACTTCACTCGGTTAATTGAGAATATTGCGTTTTTATTTTAGTAGAATTAGAACAAAACACAACTTGCGACGTACCCACATAATTTTTATAATAATAATTAGTTTAAATAAAGTCCCTTGGGTTTGATAGCCCGGATTTCCGGTTTATTACTACACACGACAACCATACACTTGTGGTTAGAGCGTGTCACGCATCGCATGAGTATTCCTCCTGGACCTTTGTAGTAGAGAGCGTTGTCATGTATGCAATACCCTTTAGTGGATGCCCAGTTTTCTTTGCTTGTTCCCTCGACGATCGCATGCAATATCGATTTTCTCCAGTCTTCGTTATCCATGAACTCGTCCTCGCAAGCATCCTCTATCGATGTTGGTGACGTTCAGACTTCGATTGAGATTCTCGCAGGGCATTTGTCTGCACTAACTTTAAATCCCAGAGTGGATAAAGCATCCGCATGCCGATTATCAGTTCTAGGCGTGTGCTCATACCTGACATCACGGAATTGTTGTACTAGCTTTTTCACCAAAGTCCAATAGGGTAACAGTTTTACCTCTTTCAATCCGTACTCGCCTGAGGCTTGTTTGACGATTAACTTAGAATCCCCCATAACCGTCAGATTGCTTACTTCCAGTGCCCTGGCTACACGAAGTCCTGCGATGAGGGCCTCATATTCCGCTTCATTGTTGGTCACCGGGAAATCGAGTTTCGTGGACATTTGGATGACTTCCCCATCTGGTTTAGTCAAAACGTTTCCAATTCCTCCACCTTTACTTGTTGACGATCCATCAAAATGAAGCGTCCAATATGGTAAGTCGACTGCATAGATCTCAGGTCCTTCTAGGTCCTCCTCGATCATGGGCTCATAGCTGTTATCTGGAAACTGAGCCAGAAGATCTGCTACTGCTTGCGATTTGATTGCTCGTGGTCGAACGCACGTGATGTCATATTGTGAAATAGTCATATACCACTTTGCCAACCTTCCGCAGGGAGAGGTGTGAGTCAAGAGATACCATATAGGGTCACTCTTTGTAATCACCACAACTTTGTGTGAGGCGAAGTAGTATTTCAACTTTTCTATCACAAAGAATAAGGCAAGACAATGGAGTTCGATATCTGTGTACCTTGATTCAGCTGGTTGTACTATACGAGAAATGTAATAAATCGGCCTTTCTTGCCCTTCTTATTCCTGAGCCAAAAGCGCCCTATAGACTTCTTTGTCGACGTCAGGTACAACAAAAGCGGCGATCCAAGCTGCGGTGCAATCATCACCCTTGGCGACGTCAGCAGGTCCTTCAACTTGCCGAATGCGGTCTCATGTTCCTCTTTCCAATTGTATACAACATTCTTCTTGAGGAGATCGCTGAAGCAAAAGGTTATTTCTGCGATCGCGGGAATGAACATGCGCAGGTAAGATAATTTCCCCAGAAACGTCTTCAGAGTGCTTTGATTATGTGATGCCGTCATGCTATTGATAGCCGATACCTTCGCGGGATCAGGCTCGATGCCTTGGCGATGTATTACGCATCCCAAAAACTTTCCCGAGGTTACTCCGAACGCACATTTCGTGGGGTTCATTTTCAGTTGGAAACTCCTGCATCTTTCAAATACTTTCCGCAGATCCCCCAAATGGTTAATTTCCTATTTGGACTTGATAACCAGATCGTCAACATAGAATTCCACTTCCTGGTGCATCATGTCATGGAATAGAGCCATCATTGCTCGCTGGTAAGTCCCACCCGCATTCAAAAGGAATGATTGTGTAATTAAAGACTCCCACCGGCGTGATGAATGCAGTTTTCCGTGCATATTCAGGGTCCATTTTGATCTGGTTATATCCACTGAAGCCATCCATGAAGCTGAACATCCGGTGCCCCGCAGTGGAATCGATGAGTAGATCGATGTTGGGCAACGGGAAATCGTCCTTGGGGCAGAAACGGTTGAGATCTCTGAAATCTATGCAAATGCGAAGCTGGCCATTCTTCTTTACCACAGGCACGATGTTAGCCAACCAAGTGGGATGGTGGTTCGGCTCGATAAACTTGGCAGTTAGCAACTTGACGATTTCTTGCTTGATTTTCACATTTATTTATGGCCTAAAACTTATCGCGCTTTGCTTTACCGGTTTAGATCCCGGTATGACATCTAATCTTTGCATGGTGATGCTCGTGTCCAAACCAGGCATTTCTTCGTACTCCCAGGCAAACACATCCTTGTATTCAGTCAGCAGCTGCAGCAATCTTGCTTCCTCATCGCTTGTGAGGTCTGCGCTTAGAAAAACGGGCCTCTTCTTTTCTTCGCCTGTGCTCAGGAACACTTCTTTAAGTTCCTTCTTCTGAGGTTTCGGCTTATCGTCCATGCACTCAGGTGCTTCTTTCAGCTTATCCTCCGAAGCCTTTAGTGTTGACTTGTCTGCCTCCAGAATATGTTCAATCTGACTAATTGCCCAGGGATATCCCCATGCTCGGATGGGGGTATCCCTGCGCACCTTCATATGCGGTAGCATTTCTTTCCATTGGAGTAGAAGCTTTCTATCTCTTTGCCCGCAAGATGATGTTTTACCACTCTCTTCAAAGTGTACACGTTCTTTCTTTGGTAGGAGACCTGCGGAGCCTCTTCGCGCGCGGACACTTTTTCTTTGGCGTCCTCCCTTGTCACCATTACTCCTGATGGTGACTGATCTTTGATGTCCGCCCATCGTCTGGCGTTTGCTCGTCTGCCATCTCAGTAAACCATACCGCTTCAGTGAGATGCGCTTCATTTAAATTGAAAGGATTTACCGAAGCTGGTATTTCCACTACTCTGTCATTCCAGATGGCCTTCATCACCTGGTGAGCTGTTGAGGGAACCGCGTCAAAACGATGAATCCAAGCTCGACCTATGATCATGTGATATGTAGTATTCGCATCAATGACATAGAATTTAGCTGAGCACTTGATTTTCCCTATCTGGACGCCTAGGCGAATCCATCCCATCGTCATCCTAGAATCGCTCCCGAATCCCATCAATGGGGATGGGCGCCTGACGATCTTCTTCTCCGGGATTCCTGCCAGCTTTAGAGTGTTGAGCGAGACCACGTTGACGGCTGCTCCTCCGTCAACAAATGCCCTCTTGAATTCGACGTCATTGATCACCGCTGTTACATACAAAGGCTTTTGATGACTTGAATCCGTCTTCTTGTCGCTTGCAGAGAAAGTCATAATCTTCTCAGTAGAGCGAGACACTCTAACAACTTTTCCATTGGAGACCACGATGTCTTCCTCGAAGTCTTCTTCTACTCTTAGGATCGCCTTTGTCATCTATTTCCGGCATTTCTCCGAAAAGTTCATCTCGTCAAAGAACTTGTTGAACCCGTGCGACCCCTTCATTCTGTCGGCACGCTCATCCTCCGTGTCTATGCTGTAGTCCTCATCATTGTGTATTTCAGCGATGATGGGCATACCGTCTTCCGAAATCTCTTCAAGATCCATAATCACAATCATGGATACATCTTTGCCTTTCGGCTCTTGCTCCACATGAGCTGGCAGCGGATTGTTTCGCACATCATGCCTTTGGTCGCTGACAATCAACTCGCCTTCCTTCATTTTTCGGCTCACCATGTGCCTGAGTTTCTTGCAGTCAGCCTTGGGTGCATAATTTTCCTGTGACATTCGCACCATTTCGGGTCCCTCATCATCTCCTTAGAGGGTATCCTTTCGAGCGGAGGCAGAACCCCGTCCTTGCGCCACTGTTTGCATAAGTCAATCACTTCTTCTATCGAGCATGGTAGAGGTGGCGCATCTAAAGTCGTAACCCTGGGCTGTTTGTGTGGCGAAACTGTATTGACCTCAGCTTCGCGCCCCCTCTTATAACTAAACCTTCCAATCTTGAAAGTGGTTCCCCCTGAGGGTCGTTCAGGGGCGTGCTTCTTCTTTTGCCTTTCCACTATAGGCTCTATTTTCTTCGTACATTCAATCAACTTTGAAAAATTAGGAGTTTGTAAGTTGATCAGCATACCTTTGTACTCATCTCGCATGCCTTGCAGGCATATCTCCACGAGCCGGCCCTCAAGCACTTCATCTCTGCACTCCAATGATTTGGCTTTGAACTTCTTGATAAAAGTGACACCATCCTCATCGCGCTTCTGATACATACGAGAGAGATGAATCGTCGTAACCTTCTCCTCCATCTGGAAGAATTTCGTGTAGAACTTCTGAACCATGTCATCCCAAGTTTTGACAGATCCAGCCTCCAGCTTTCTATACCATTTGTAGGCCACATTTCCCAAAGATTTTGGGAACTCACGCATCAACAACTTGTGATCGGCCCCATACGGTACCATTACATCGATAAAACGCATGACGTTTTCGTGAGCATTCCCATTGACATCTTCAAACTTGTCCCACTTGGGGGCCTTATACCCTGCGGGATTGGGCATCAGATAAATCTCACGTGGGATAGGCGGTTCGTTGTCGACCTTCGGGATGATAGTGTCTGCAAAAGTTTGATTGGCCAAGAAGGTCTCTAAGCGATGTCATACACTCCGGTGCACTCCCCCCAGCAGCCGGAGGAAGGGTTGCAGCTGGCGGAGACACATATGTTGCGGTCGGGCTAGGGGTATAAACCATGTTGCTTAGCGGTGCCGGCAGAGGAGGCAAGGGGTACTGTGAAGAGATATTGGGTGCCACGGTTGGTGGTTGGGGAATATGTGTGATCAGGGACGGTACTTGAGCCGTTTGCCCCTAGGCAGAGGGTAGTTGCACCATTGCTGGTGGAGTTTGCGAATTAGGGTTAGGTGGTGTGGGTATCACCTCTATCCCCGGGGCAGCAGAGGTTCCCCCCCCCTTGAGAGACAGCAGCACCCGGCGCCGGATTCGGGGCAAGGGTTCCCAAAATGGCCATTATTCGATCCATTTGTACGGATTGAGCCTGGAGAGCCTTCGCCTGATTTTGGATAGTGGCGTTTAGAGTCTCCAGAGTCAGAGTCCCGCTGGCGGCTGCAGAAGTGTGACGTGTATCCTCTCCCGAAGTTGTTTCCGTGGAGGGAGATCTGTTGCTGACATCGTCTTCGTGAGACATGGTTGCTTGCAGTGGTAAGATTCACGTCGGGTTCACCAAATGTGTATGAGAGAATCCTGCAGGGAAGATTCAATATACACCAAGAGTAGGGGATATAAAGAACACAGGGAGAGTAAGGTGTGTGTAGGGAGAGAGTAAGACAATGGTAACTGTATGAGAGAGAGACATAATTTTGGTAGAGCTTCCGCGTAGTTCAGGTGATTCGTCCTCTGTAAGGAAGGGTTAACGATCCTATATATAGTGGAGAATATGACCGTTGTAGTGGTTTAATGCGCCCATTAATGACGGCTTAATTACCTTAACCACAACGGCACGTTCGCCCGCATATATAGGGACCGTTACGCACTTCGTCCGCGTATACCGAAACCGTTATGAGGTTGACCGGGTTTATGGAGCTCGTGGCCATAAATCTCTCAAAGCAGTTACTAAGGGTCGCGCGCGGGCTTTGTTGTCGCTCGCGCGCGACAGGACTTACTCTAGTCTCCAAACCACTAAGTCCCTACAAGTCCTGTGTGGTGGTATGCGAGGGCCCTGTCTCGCAGCCCCCCGCGGATCAGCGCGGGTGGTGATCCAGTGTGTATGGAGCACAGCTAGGTGTGCTGGATGGTCGCCACGTGGCTAGGATCTGTCTATCTAGAAAGCACTATCTACAAGTGTAATTCCACTTGTTCACCTAAAATAGAAATGAAAATGTTTGCCTAAATCTAAGAAATAAAACTAAAACAAAACTAAAATGGAAACACACATAGACGTTTCAAGTTTGTATGTCAGCTGAGCGATCTATAATATAAACCACAGTTGCTGTATAGCATTTACAACATCAATCATCCCCGAGACACAAGCGATTCTCATGTAAGGATATTAATGTTATATATTTTGAAAGACGACATTATACAATCAGTGATTAAAGTCTTTGTCTTGCAAAATCTTATATTTACAAATTTTAAGCCAATAGATCGATTTCCCCATCTACGGTTCAGAATAGCCCGAGTTTGGAACAATTTTTTGAAATATGAAGCACTAAAAAACTCGGGCTATCCTTCTTTATATTTATCCGATTTCCCCCGTCCCGCTTATTTTATCACTTTATCTTCCATAAACTCTAATAAAATTCTCTCCATACTAATCTCAACTATACTTTTCAAATTTTGATTTTGTAAATAAATTAAATATAAATATCCAAGTTTCTTCTTACTTCGAGTAGTGACTTTAACTGCATGTCATGAGAAATTCAAGACTATCAGGTCATTTATCGCATAAAAAATTATAGAAAATTAAATTCTTTAAATTCAAAAAAATTGTGTTTATGGGGGTGAGATACCTTTGCTAGGGTCCGTGTTTTGAAACCAAACCTTAGTCTGCTTCATAGTGAGCCCCAACTCTTTCGCAAGTTCACTCATCTGTGAATCATTTGGGTGGTTATTAATTTAAAAAATCATGCAAAAAAGATGAATGAAATCGAGACAGCAAAAAAATGAACTCAGACACATATAGGTTGGCATCAATCAATCTCGGCCCTTTATTCCAGAAACATTTGAGGACTGAAATTCAGCCCCCATTGCCCATCGCTTAAATTCATATACAACAACGAATATATGAAAATTAAATAAAGCATTGTGAGGATCTCACTCTTCTAGTTTTGTAACTTGGTAAGGTGTGTGCCGACGGGGACGTTGACATCTTCTACCAACAGTGAACTCGCCGTTGTAAGACAAAGCTCTAGCCATGTCAATTTTTTTTTGTGTCCCGAAGAGTTCAGCTGCATAAATATGGAGATCGAATTTAACACACACACATATATATATACCTATAATGAGAGTGTTATTAATAAAATTGTGAAAATTTAATGCACGACATTCATGACATCAATAAGTACATTACTTGAAAATGTGGAATAACAATTAAATTAATGTGAAACAGAGTTATGTAGCCAGAAATAATATGATTAAAAAAGTGACATAAAATGATGATGCGTTATCAGGGATGAAAAAAACATGCTATTTTTTTGTTGAAAAATTATTTCATTAAAACCACAAGTACGACCAAACCTAGACCTAGGCTCAGAAATACGCTAGTATTGATAAGTTAAAAGTAGACAACAAACCTAAACCCAACCTAATGAAGTATAAACCATAAATCTATTTTCTAAACTATGCTTTAGAGTACGAACCCTGAATCAATATCACATTATCGAAATAATTTTAAAACACGGAACCTTTTGTATTAAGAAAAAATAAAACATAGCGAAGTTTTAAAGCCCATGAATTAGGTTCCGGGTTCTAACCCAGGGAAAAATATTTTTCTAAAAGAAAATAACCGATACAGAATGAGGAATGAAGTATCCTTAATGTATTGGATAACAGCTCACGCAGAGAGACAATTGAACGTAGTGGGCAAGATTGACGGGTGACACGATTGTAATAAGAATGTTTTTAACAATGCAAAAGTAATTAATTATCGTAAATTGAATGACATTATGACATTAATGACATTTTCTTATTTAAAAAATTACATTGTTATTACTATTACTATTTTTATGAAATTCTTATTATTACTAGTATAGTGCATGTACGTTGCAAGTGGGTTATTTCATATTGCTTTAATAATATCAAACTTATGCTTGGGGCTTGGACATTACAATATTTCACAAAATGTACCTAAATGGTCAAATGTGGACAAGTTATTGCAAGCATCACGTAATTGGTACGTATATCTACAAGACAATTTTTTTATAATGATGATAGAATTTTAAGACTACTTGCAACACAAACTCGGGGTGACAATTTGTGTCATGGTTCGTGTTCGTGTCGGGTCATATTCGTGTCGAGATTCATATAGGATAAACCCGAATCCGACTCATATATTACACGTGTCTATTACTATAAACCCTAACTCGACCTATATAATATATGGGTTACCTGTCATGTAACCAGTTTATTTCACACAATCACAAAACGATTACTATGTAATGTAAGGTACGTGTACTCATAATACGAGTACACAAATAAAAACATGTGAAAACTAATATAAACACTCAAAAAATAAACTTTATGACCCAAATAAACATGGAATATCGAAAATATTCTGATTTTTACAAAATATGCAAAAGACAGACTTCGAGTTTATAAAATTAAAAATTTAAATTTCGAGATAAAAATAAGTAAGTATTAATTGCATTGTTCATCGAGTTTTAACTAAACGAAATTTCTAAAATAAAATTGACTAAGAACTTAGTTGTATTTCAAATGATAGCTTTACGACTTCACCAGCCAAGCACTGAAACATGAAATGCGACGACTTGTTTCTCCGGTCATATATTTATTTCATGTTAATAGGACATGTTACAAAATGAAAAGAGCAAAATGCTAGCCCATACAAGACGATTTATTTCATCTACAGTGACAATCTACCTAGAACAAGAGCAAAGAGGGACTAATTTGCGTCATATGGGCTGCTTCCAATTGCCGAAACGGATTTGTCAAGATACGGAGAGGCATGTCAGGCGTTTTTGGTGGGGACGTAGTTGAGAAAAGAGGAAGCTGCACTGGGTAGCATGGGACATAATGGAGATGTCAAAGTTAGATAGCGATCTTGGATTTAGATATTTTCAGGACTTCAATATTGCAATCTCGGCTAAACAAACGTGGAGATTCCTAACAAATTCGTGCAGCCTTGTCAGTTGGGTCTACAAGGCCAAGTATTATAGTAATTCCTCAATCCTCGACATCGCAATTAGCGAGAACATTCAAGTATCTTACGCCTTTCGTAGTGTCATCGCTCGCAGGGATCTCATTAAATCAGGGCTACATTGGAGAGTGGGTACGGGTAACCAAATCAAGATCTTCAGAGACAAGCTCCCTCACGGTAGTTCTGGAAGAGTTACGAGCTGTCCACTTGGATTTGAGAACGCAACGGTTGACTATCTCATTGATCCTATCTCCAAGACATGGGATGATGACAGGTTAGCCCAGCTTGTAACACCCCCCGCCCCATAGAGCTGAGAAATCTACCATAAGACCCCCACACTCATGGGAGTGTCCCCCGCTAAGGCACAGGAATGCCCCAGCAAGGAGTCTAAACGTAGCGGTTTTGTTACGAGATAGAATCAAAGAAAATGGAATTTAAATAAAACTAACAACTATATGATGTAAACTTCCAAGTGATTGACTATTCTCCCAGGTTCCCATGTTCTCGCCTGAAAAGTAAACAATATGTAGACGAATAGAATGTCAGAAAATAGACCAAGTCGTGTAGTACTATGAAAATAAAGCAAATATAGTTTGAAAGTGATTTAACTTTAAAAACTTACAGACACTCGAGCCATTATCCTGCCATATTACCACATATAATACAGATAGAGAACCAGTAAATTATAACTTAGAGAATCCTCAATCATCCACAATTAACTCCACCATATCAGCCTTATACGGAGGATTCCAAACCTCACCACTCAGAGGTCGTGAAGACCAGATTCACTTCTGACAAAGAAGGAAAATCAATTCACCAAGACAAACTAGACCTTAAGTGTGCACATCCTCTACTGTATCATCTGTCCAGAGGGTAGTACTATTGCCTACATGTCGAAAGACATTCCCAAGGTGTGAGAAGACAGTCAAATGTCTGGAGACGATAATAACCACCAGATATCCAGCCTAGTTTCCTGATCACTAGAGCTGATATCATATTCCGTCAACCAAGTTTTTTATGGAGAATCAGTAGTTCCTGGCGAGCTCTCTGCCTAGAAACCAGTGAAGCCCGAAATCCGGCAACCTAGGCTGCGTAACACGGTTATATGGGTGCGGAATCACCACGCCAATAACACGAAACCAATTAATTGTACTGAAACTTGAACAAGACGGATGATTCTGAGATCAACCGAGTTAGGGTTCTCGGGTTTACCTGAGATTTACGATCTTGTTACTTGATAAATTGCGTAACTGATAACCCAATAGCCAAATTTCCATACTTAACTTTTGTGTGCACATAGTTCAACAACACATGAGGGGGAACTAACTTAGAATACCCAACTAACCACACATTTGATGACACTATTGGCTTATATGATGTCGAGTTGTTTAATCAGATATATTTTTTATCCCGTTAAGAGGTTGAGAGTGAAATAAACTCCATTAAAGAAAGACCAGACATACCCTCCAAGCTTCTCATGGACAATAACACATTTATTTTTAGTAAACAGATACACATGTGCAAAGTATTTAAAGGATACGATAATCTACAAAATATAGTAAATCAATAACTGTCAGTTGCCATCTGCTCCTCGAACGCGCTGATGATTACGTTGTTGACTGGTGATTTTGTCAAACATGAGTCATCCACCATAACGACTAGTAATTGTCATCATTACTTGACTCAAATAAAGTATTTTAACTTATTATAGCGTAAACAAATGAAGATAACATAGTTTCTCTTTCTAGCGCCGGTAAAACTTAGGTTAGTTATTGTAGATAGTGCTTTCAAGACAGGCAGATCTAAGCCACGTGGCGACCATCCAGCACACCATACTGTGCTCCACACACACTGGATCACCAGCCGCGCTGATCCACGTGGGGGCTGCGAGACAGGGCCCTCGCATACCACCTCACGGGACCTGTAGGGACTTAGTGGTTTGGAGGCTAGAGTAAGTCCTGTCGCGCGCGAGCGACAACCAAGCCCGCGCGCGACCCCTAGTAACTACTTTGAGAGATTTATGGCACGAGCTCCATAAACCCGGTCAACCCGGTCAACCTCGTAACGGTTCCGGTACACGCGGATAACGTGCTGTAATGGTCCCTATATACGCGGACGAACGTGCCATTGTGGTTAAGCTAATTAAGCCGCCATTAATGGGCGCATTAACCACACTACAACGGTCACATTCTCCGTTATATATAGGATTGTTAACCCTTCCATACAAGGGAGAATCACCTGAGATACGCGGAAGCTCTGCCAAAATCCTGTATCTCTCTCTCATACAGTGCTATTGTCTTACTCTCTCCCTACACACTACCTTACACTTCATGTGTCTTTTCTATTCTATACTCTTGGTGTATATTGAATTCTCTCTGCAGGATTCTCTCGTACACATTTGGTGAACCCGACGTGAACTTACCACTGCAGGCAACCATGTCTCATGAAGATGATGTCAGTAACAGATCACCCTCCGCGGAGACCACCTCGGGAGAGGAGACCCGTCGCACTCCTACGGCCGCCGGTGAGGCTCCGACGCTAGAGGACTTGGACGCCACCATCCAGAATCAGGCGAAGGCTCTCAAGGCTCAATCTGCACAGTTGGAACGGATAATGGCCATCCTGGGGACCCTCGCCCCGAATCCCACATCGGCCACTGTCGTCTCTCAGGGAGGAGGAGCTTCCACCACTCAAGGGTTGGGAGTATTACCCACGCCACCTAACCCTAACCTTCAAACTCCACCGGCAACGGTGCAGTTGCCCTCAGTTCAAGAGCAAACAGCTCAAATATTGCCTCTTACCGCTCATATCCGTCAACCGCCAACCCAGGCATCCAATCCGTCTTCACAATACCCTTTGCCTCCTCCGCCGGCGGCGTGGGGCAATGCAAATTCACAGTACGTTCCTAGTCCGCCCGCAGCATATGTGTCGCCTCCAGCTGCGACAACCCCTCTTCCTGCTGCTGGGGGAAGTGCACCGGAGTGCATGACGTCGCTGCAACGGCGCATGGAAACTTTCTTGGCTAACCAGTCTTTCGCTGATACCATTATCCCGAAGGTTGATAACGATCCACCTATCCCACGCGAGATCTGCCTCATGCCTAACCCTGCCGGGTACAAGGCTCCTAAGTGGGACAAGTTCGAAGACGTTAACGGAAATGCCCACGAGCATGTCATGCGCTTCATCGATGTGATGGGACCATATGGGGCCGATTCTAAGTTGCTGATGCGCGAGTTCCCGAAATCTCTGGGGAACGTGGCCTACAAGTGGTACAGGACGTTGGAGGCCGGATCCGTGAAGACCTGGGACGACATGGTCCAGAAATTTTATACTAAATTCTTCCAGGTGGAAGAAAAGGTGACAATGATCCATCTCTCTCGCATGTACCAGAAGCGCGAGGAGGATGGAGTAACATTCATTAAGAAGTTCAGAGCCAAGTCCTTGGAATGCAGAGACGAAGTGCTTGAGGGCAGGCTCGTGGAAATATGCCTGCAAGGCATGCGAGACGAGTACAAAGGTATGCTTATCAACCTACAAACTCCTACATTTTCAAAGCTGATTGAATGAACAAAGAACATAGAGCCTATAGTGGAGAGGCAGAAAAAGAAGAATGCCCCTGAGCGATCCCCGAGCGGGACTACCTTCAAAATTGGGAGGTTCAGCTACAAGAGGGGACGAGAGGTTGAGGTGAATACAGTCTCGCCACAAAAGCAGCCGAGGGTTACAGCTTTCGATGCGCCACCCTTACCATGTTCGGTAGAGGAAGCGAGTGACTTGTGTAGACAATGGCGTAAAGATGGTATCTTGCCGCCACTCGAAAAGATACCCTCCAAGGAGATGATGAGGGACCCAAAGTTGTGAGAATGCCACGGAAAGATCATGCACCCCACGACTGACTGCAAGAAGCTCAGAAATATGGTGAGTCGAAAGATGGAAAACGGTGAGTTGATTGTCAGCGACCAAAGGCAGGATGTGCGAAACAATTCACTCCCTGCCCATGCGGAGCAAGAGCCGAAGGGCAAAGAAGTTGCCATGATCGCGATTACGGACCTCGAAGAGATTGAGGAAGATGGTCTACCCATCGTTGCCGAAGTTTACAATAATGAGGATTACAGCATAGACACTGAGGACGAACGTGCTGATCGGATGAAGGGTTCGCACGGGTTCAGCAGGTTCATTTCGAAAGGCAACCTCGTACATGCTCCTGCCGTAGATCTACATGCATTGGGAACACCATGGTCGTTCCACACTTGGGCTCGGGATTTTGTTGGCCCTATCCGAACAGCCTCGCATGGGAATCAGTTTATTCTCACCGCGACCGAATTGTTCACTAAGTGGGTAGAAGCAAAACCACTTAAGACAGCAAATGCACTTGCTGTAGTCCAATTCATCCAAGAGAACATCATATACCGGTTCGGAATTCCTAACACAATTCTCTCAAATAATGGTACCCCCTTCATCAATTGCCAGGTAGCTGCGAAGCTAGCGGAATACAACATAAGGAAGATATGTTCTACTCCCTATTATCCAAAAGGGAATGTTCAAGCGGAAGCAACCAACAAGACGCTGCTGAGAATCCTGAGAAAGATGGTTGTGGATGATCACAAGAAATGGGCTGATTCTTTGAATATAGCCTTGTGGGCGTATCGAACTTCTCCAAGGACTCCCACAGGAGTCTCCCCATTTCTTCTATGCTATGGAGCTGAAGCTGTAGTACCCGCGGAGGTAAAAATCAACTCTGCAAGGTTGGCCTTCCATGCACTATACGAGAATCAGCGTGATCATGACTTGGTCCTATTGGAAGAAAAGCGAGAGCAAGCTAAGCGGACTAATAAACGGTACCAGGAAAGGATCGCCCGCGCGTACAACAAAACAGTCCAACGTCGGGACTTCGCAGTTGGGGACCTCGTCTTGCGCGCATCGGATCACTGCATGCGAGAGGCAGCTCACCCAAAGTTTGCAGCCAACTGGGAAGGACCCTTCGAAGTCAAATAAGTCTTTGACAGTGGCTACTGCAATATACAAAGGCTACATGGGACGGCCACAACACCAAGCTCAGTCAACATGCGCTGGATTAAGAAGTATTATCCTTAACTTCTCTCATTACATGCATTAGATTACAATGCCTACTTTATGCTTTGTATTGTCATAGACTCATGCGTCTTCTCTCCCATATGAGGGAATTGTAATCTCACCTCTCCCGTATGAGGGTGTTTATAATAAAATACTTCTCCCAAATGGGAAGAATTTTATGATTTCAG
Source organism: Linanthus parryae (assembly GCA_023055425.1). Taxonomy (NCBI): domain Eukaryota; kingdom Viridiplantae; phylum Streptophyta; class Magnoliopsida; order Ericales; family Polemoniaceae; genus Linanthus; species Linanthus parryae. Next base: position 1,906,248 of record JALGPY010000012.1, read on the forward strand.
CTGTCTTTATCGCTTCATTTAATTCTCCATTGCTCAATAGTAAAAGCTTATCTGCTGAGATAGCAGCATTAATCAAACACGATCTTAATTGATCTCAAGCCTATCTGCCGCGATAGCAGCACTACGCGAATATGATCTTAATTGATCTCAAGCCTATCTGCCTAGATAGCAGCCATACTTGAGTCCAATCTTAAGTGATCTTCAAGCCTATCTGCCGCGATAGCAGCACTATGCGAATATGATCTTAATTGATCTCAAGCCTATCTGCCGAGATAGCAGCCATACTTGAGTCCAATCTTAAGTGATCTTCAAGACTATCTACTAAAATAGCAACGAAATTCAAATGCGATCTCAAACGATCTAAAGTTTATCTACTAAGATAGCAGCTTTCATGTACGATTTTTACGATCTGCGAATCTATCTACTAGATAGCAAATTATAAAAACGCAAAGTGCGAATACGACACTACAAAGGGCGAAGTTTGCCAACATGCATGCGAAACTGCAATTTGTTAACAAGAACAGCAAATGATACAAAGCGTTCTATTATGAGTCAAAATGACTTACAATTTATCTGTCTAGATAGCAGCTTACAAGCGAAAGCTCAGACTGAGCTAATTACATAGCCAAAAATGACTTACAATTCATCTAGATAGCAGCCTACAGGCGAAATTTACACAGAAAGGAAATCCTTACTGTAAAATGATCGGCCTACTGGTCCTAACAAAAGCTATACGACATAATAGTCTGCGACCAAAGATCTGTAGCACGTAGGGCCTTTCTATAAAATGAACGGCCTACAAATGCTACAAAAGCTATGCGACGCCATCTTCAAGATCCCAGGATCTGACAAGGCCTCTGTCTGGTCTTCTTCCCAAGAGACGTGCCCGATGAACCACCTGTTCAGGCGTATGCGGCGGTGAAGAACAGGCAAGCAGCAACTCCTGGGGCAGGAAGCTCCTTGTCCACGGAGACGAGCACAATGGCTCGCCACCCCGAGTTCAAGAACGTGGAGGCAAATAATTCTCCTCCGGGAAAGCTAAAGGAGAAATCTGCCGTTCGTTACGAGTTGGTAAGAAGGTCAGTAGAGTACTGCACCTCGCCGGAAGGCAGCCAAAAGTACGACCTGCAAGCATAATAGACGAAGAAAATTCTTCGAACAAGCATGAGGTATTATGTGCACCTTCTTTACGATGGTTATGGAAATCAATAATCTGCGTAAAAAAGATCTTGGAAGCTATTTCTATGGCACAAAGCACAAACTCAGGTTTCACAACTTGAAATTTCCATGAATCAACAAAGCACAAGCGTTGAAGCCAGCAGTCGTAAGGACTCATGGCAAGCCACGTTTTGGGATGAAGAACCCAAGCAGCAAGAGGCAGGGTTTATATAGACCCTACGGAGACCCTTCAGTTCCCTAGCTGATTCAGCAAAGCTTGGAAAAGGGGTAAGAATCAATCACTTACGTCTTGAAAGAAGTAACATTCAATTACCTACTAAAGGCTACGACGATTCGGTGGCGTGCCCTAATTAATGACGGAAGGTCATAATACGGATGGACTTCCCAAGGAAAGCGTGCTTATCTGATAAGCAGTTAGCGCGAAAATCAAGGCGGACATATCATAAGGTGACGTCATAATTGATACGCATAAAATATTCGAGCAAATCCCGAAAAGGGCAAAACGGGCATTCAAGTCATGAATAAAAAGAAGGGGGAGAAACCCTAGCAACATTACAATAATGTTTTAACATTTTGTTCAAAACAAAACACTTGCTATTTTTCAAAATAAATCTTTGATCAGGGGGTCATCAGGGGAAAACAAGAGTGACAAATTTGTCACTTTGTCCACTTCTCGCTTCAACTGCTCGTAGTTGGTGCTCATCTCATGGAAGAGCTTCACAGCCTCTTCAGCTTTCTGCCTTTGCTTCTCTACCTTTTTCCCCTCAGCTGCGAGATTATGGAAGTCGCGCTTCAAATTCACGGCCGCGCGAATCTGGGTGACTCTGCTGACAAGGTACCCGAAGCCCAGCTTGCCCTGAACTTAGGCTTAAAGGCCTTGGCACATGCTGAAAAGCAGTTGCGCAATCTGAGGAGAGAAGGTCGCAGGGGTGGCCGCAGACAGCTGCTCCAAAATCCAGATGGCCTCGGTCAAGAACAACCTCCTGTTAAAAGGTTCTATCTCCAGAGACCTCGAAAATGACCGAGGATATGAGAGACGCATCTGAATCAGCCAGTCCACATCAGCTTGCTTCAAACCTGACAATGTTGATTCAAGTTTAGAACATGAAGCTTGTAAACAAAAAGTGCAAGATGCGAATAGGAAAGATGATAGCATACGAGTTCCTTCAAGGATCTCGCGCAAAGAAGGGATGCGCATTGCTGGGGCAGCTGAAGAATGTCCTCGCTCCATTGCTCTTCTATCAGCTGCGAGCTCTAGCTCCTCATAGTTGGCAGGAAGGGTATAGGTCGCACCAGGTGAGATTGCAGCTCCAACTTGAGAACTCCAAAAGCTCCATGCTTGAGGAACCTCTGGAGGCTCAATCCCTGCTGAAGGAATGGCAACAGTAGAAGCTGCTGCTCGATTAGGAACGCCTTCAGGTGCGAAAGGCTCGTGAGACTCAGGAGCACTCATTTGAACATTCACATTCGCATGAGATCCTACACGTTCCACGACCTGCTCGTGGATCCCAGTCTCAGCAGCATATGTCTCCATTCCTTCGACCGCAGCATTAGTATCTTCTTCCATCAGCACGGTGTCAGCTTCAGCATCATCAGAAACTTCGATGATATCCTCCAAGGGCTCTCCTGCATACTCAGCAGCTGCGACGGGCTTCTCAAAATGAGAACTTCGCTCTGGGACATAAGACGCAGAGGGTTGGCTCCTTTGTTCCAGCATGGCCTCATCAGCATCACCTGCGATATAAGACAGGAAAATGTGAGGTAACTTGTGTCATACAATATTTTATTTTGATAAACTAGGAGCGAGCACCTCCACGCGAAGGTGGGATTGTAGCATCTTCGTCATATGCTAAGGACGCGACACCATGTCCTATTAATGTATCTTCATTAAGGATATCCTTAAGGTGAGAGTGACCTGGGGTGCGAAGAAACCAGTTATGATGGTAATTGGGTTGCTAAGCCTAATTTACAGACATCGCTTGGATAATTACCTGAGGGTTCACCACATTTTCTTACTAGCCATCGGCGAATATCGGCTTTAGATAAGCCATGCTTTAATGCACCAACAATCACGTCTCGGTAAGTTACCGCAAGATTAAAAATCTCACCTTCATTACCACCTGCGATCTCCTCAGAGTCTGCTTGAGCCTACTCCAGAGCAGCCGCATCTTCCTCTTGAGCCATGTCTTCCTCACAGATTTGAGTTGCATCTTCCTCTTGAGCCGCATCTTCCTCATCGGTTCGACGCACCAAGTCGTCAACATGTTGCTATTCCAAGCTCCTCTGTTTGATGCGTTCAACCTCGTCTTCCTCTCGCTTCCTTCTTCTTTTAGCAGCCTCCGCAGCTGTTCTCCTAGACTCAGCAAGGATGTCTTCGTCTATTGTTTCGCTGGAAAAACCAGAATGAGAACCCCTCTTCTGCCTCTTGGCCAGAAGGCCGCTGATGGTTTCTGCATCATCATCTGCGAAAGAACAAACTGTTCAGTGAAGACTGCGAGAGTTAAGATAATGAGAAGATAAGTACGTTTGAGATACCTTCCGATTCCTCCTCTTGTATCTCACCTCTTTCTTATTCTCTTTCATCTTCGACTCTCTCTTCTTCTTCATCGCCATCTCTCTCTCTCTCTCACCTCCCTTCTATCATCCTCCTCTTCCTCCTGACCAAACGGAACAAAGTTCTCGACTGCGAGCTCTTTCCGCGCCTTGCTTGGCATGCGACCTTTGCCTTTGTCCCTGGAAGTAAGGGACTTCGCAGGAGAGGAAGCTGGAGCACTCCTAGGGGAAGAGATTGTGATTCCCTTCTGCCTTGGTCTCTTTGCCCTTGGAGCAGCAGTTGCTGGAGGAGACGGATCGTTCCTGGGAGGAGACAAGGCTGGAGTGTTGTCTATCAGCGAGTCAGCATATGCGTCCATTACCTCACGAATTCGGGTCTCGATTATAGGAGCCATTCCCTTTGCTAGCGGAATTGGCTCACCTTGTCTTCTCTTGGCAACAATAGTGTTGATCAGCGACTTGGAGCGCTCGCCAGAAGCAAACCTCCTTAGATAGCACAAAAACAGAAAGTGGAGCGTAAGCCTTGACATATCAAAGGAAAGAAACTTAACGCACGCAGAGGATATTGTTTTACCTTGGCAAAATCTTCGCTGTACTTGATTACCTGCGAAGCACCTTCCCTAACTGCGGCCATCTTTTCTTCAAGGATGGTAGATGGGCACAGGTGATTCTCGTGGTCCAACAATGAGTAGCAGCCATACTGGGAGTCATCCAAGCTACAGTTAGGACGGAAAGGGAAGGAATTTCTCTTGATCACAGGTGCCCTGCTGGGAGGATGAGTCGACTGTGTCTCGAATCTGGCATGCTGGGTAGCCCAGTAAGCAACCCAGTTCTTGGAATAGCCGCCTGCGCGGCCACCTGCAGGTTGATCAAAGGGAAGGTTGCTTCTCATAATAGTATGGCACTCCCCAGACAGCAGCCGTTTGTAGCAGCCTCGCACAATAGATCTGGGCCAGACTGATGGTGCCACTGCATCAAACCCAAATTGGGGAGAAACGCGAGTGGGATCGAATCGACTGTGATCCTCTCATACCTGGGAGTAAGCTCGCGAACATACTCAGCAAGAGCAGGAAGAGAACCCCTTAGACACCAGCAGAAGAATTCGCGATAGCGCTCATGGAAACGCTTATGACCCTCGAAAAGAAGATCTTCCGAGAAAGCAACAGCCTTGGAAGGATACAACTTTGGGAACCATCGCACATTTTCAATGCGTGTGGCATAAGGCCTAGCTGTAAACTTGCTGCGATCATGGCATATCAGACCCCAGGTACATTTAGGGAATTGAGTCCCAAACCATCTAGCAGCCCTTCCACTGGAGAGTTCCTCCTCCGCACCTGGGACGCACCACTTGCTGGGCCTGGAAGGAACAGGATCATAGGAGGGCCATCGCTCAAAAACCCACATGGTCAAGAATGCGATATTAACATAGGTTAACACATCCAGGCCACCGCGAGAGTCCTTGGTCGCCACAACCAATTGATCCAATCTGTGGTACAGGGTGCCCAAGACTAGCGGCCCAAGTGCGACTCTTTGACCGAGGGTCAGTTTCACAGCAAGAGGGAGGACATGGTAGAAAACCCCGTCATGAGGGTGGCCATCGATTAAGTACCTCGATAACCAGGCGCAGAGAAAATCACACAGGGTAAGATGATAACCTTACCCGTTCACATAATTCTTGGCCTCCGGGTTCTGGCTCAGGAGTTTCTTGGTGATACTACTACTCGCATAATCACGGAAGAAGTACTGCACCCACTTGCCCCAAGTATTCTTAGCAGATGTATCAACTAGCTGCCAGTCGGGGAGAGGTTTCGCAGACGTCCACCGGGTGGAAATTTTCTTAACCTCTGACAAGCACTCCTCCATCTGCTTGTAGAGAGCAAGTTCCGGATCGGTCCTCAAAGGGCTTAGGGGATCCACCTCACCAACAGGAGAAAGATCATACAGCATGTGTACATCTTCAAGAGTGCGAGCAGCCTCGAACTCAGCAAAGTGAAATGTGTGAGTCGCAGGCGAATAGCGCGAAAGAAGGTTTAGAAGCATGGACTGGTCCAACTTCACGGCAGCACCCTTCATAGCACGGACTGCGAAATATATGCCAGCATTGTTCAATGCGATGGCATGGTGGGTCAATACGTGGTCGATCCACTCATCCATAAAGTCCAATTTCTGAACAAACGCTTGAGTGCAAATTGCAGTATGCGGGAAAAACCCATTTTCAACCCCTAACCGAACCACATCCTTGGAATCGATCAATTCCAGCAGGGCTGCGTTAACAAGTGGGGTCAACGTTTGCAACTCTTCAGAGGGAACAGGAGTCGGCAGGATCTTCACCTTAACCCTAGCATCATAAAATCTTTTCCGCCCAAATGAGGGGCTTTCCGCCATAGGGTTTGGGGAAGATCAGGTATTTCTTCGACCTCTTTAACGGGCTTTGTTCCTTTTGTCTTTGCCATTCCTAAGGAAAAGCAAGAAAAAAAAGGGGGGAGAAACACACATACTTTCAGTTTGAATTCCAGGAATCAATTCGAAGCAACGATGTTTTGTCAAAGAGAAGATGAACAGTTCAGTGTCAATTTTGGGTTTGAAAGTTCAGAATCGTTTACATTACTGGGAATTTTATAAACCCACATTCAAAACTCTTACAATCTGGGGATTAAATTAGTTCTCAGTTCAAAGAACAAGATCTCTCTCGCAGTTTCCAACGAATGGCATGTTTTAGATAGTCATGGGTTTGCAGATCCAATACAGTTCAAAGCATATATCAGTATATTAAACGGAATTGAGCAAAGCCAACCTTGTTTTGGTAAAGCCTGCTTGGACGAAGCTAGTTGAAGAAAACGATTGACAAGAAAGAATTGATGATTAATCACTTGGATCTGCTCTTGAATGCTTCCGGGTATCATTCACTTTAAGAGAAAGAAGTGATGCTTTGCAAACAATGGAGGGTACAGAGTATTTATCCAAAAACAATGAGGGGTTGCGTCCTTTTAGTAGTCGAATTGCAACCGTCACCGTCGAATCGCGCAATCACAGGACAAGCTGACGTCATGCCTAAAACCCTAAAAGACCAGACGGCATGACTCTAGGGATTTTAGGTCATAATGACACGCACGGGGGCTGAATTTGCGTGTATTTGAATTGGTGCGTGGCAGCGACGCGTACGTTGGTTCCTGCGCATGGAATCCTATCCGGCTATGCGTCTTCACGCGCAGAAAGGGGAAAATATAGATAGTGCTTTCTAGACAGGCAGATCTAAGCCACGTGGCGACCATCCAGCAGACCATACTGTGCTCCACACACACAAGATCACCAGCCGAGCTGATCCACGTGGGGGCTGCGAGACAGGGCCCTCGCATACCACCCCCCCCCCCCCCCCCCGTGACCTGTAGGGACTTAGTGGTATGGAGGCTAGAGTAAGTCCTGTCGCGCGCGAGCGACAACCAAGCCCGCGCGCGACCCCTAGTAACTGCTTTGAGAGATTTATGGAACGAGCTCCATAAACCCGGTCAACCCGGTCAACCTCGTAACGGTTCCGGTACCCGCGGATAACGTGCTGTAACGGTACCTATATACGCGGACGAACGTGCCGTTGTGGTTAAGCTAATTAAGCCGCCATTAATGGGCGCATTAACCACACTACAACGGTCACATTCTCCGTTATATATAGGATCGTTAACCCTTTCCATACAAGGGAGAATCACCTGAGATACGCGGAAGCTCTGCCAAAATCATGTCTCTCTCTCATACAGTGCTATTGTCTTACCCTCTCCCTACACACAACCTTACACTTCCTGTGTCTTTTCTATTCTATACGCTTGGTGTATATTGAATTCTCTCTGCAGGATTCTCTCGTACACAGTTATAAAAATAAAAATTACGTAATGAAATTATGAAATAGTTAACAATGTTGGAAAATTTATAGCAATATAGAGATTGACGAATCGTACACCATACCTGCTTGAAATCTTCAACTGCTATAACATCAACTACCTCTAACATGTTACAGCAATATAACATAATAGACACGTACATAATTTACGAGTTTAAAGCGGAAAATGAGCACAAAATAAAACTTTTGCATATTCATACAATGGACTTCCTAAAAATTAGATTTGATGTGCTAAGTAAAGTGTGTTTATTTGTAGAACGTGAAAAACCATAAGATAGTACAGTCACAGAGTATGGAAAACAAGAAACACTAAAACTACACCTTGGTGTGTAGTTAAAAATGCGGGCTTCAACCCCATCACTTTAGCTATCCGACATGAAAGATGAAGTATATATCACGGATTAGTTCCTCTACAACTCATTGCACTTATTACTCAAATGTCTATGCTGGAATAAGCTTCTACATAATTACCATTTAGCGGCCAATATGCTATTTCTAGGGAACACATGTGGTATGTTTTGTCATTGTTGTCAGTATATAAAATGAGCCAATTAAGTCAAGCAAATGTGTTTTTTGTAGTTACATGTCTCACAACATAGTTGATGGACTAATGACAGTCGTACATGAGAAATCGTTGCTGTCTTATTGTTGACGCCTAAGTAGAGCAGAAGAAAACTGACAACATCCATTAGGATTTTTTTACCCTAATTTTTATTACCCTAAACCTAGCTGCATTATCACATTTGTGACACTTAACCTACTGCATTATCAATTTACCATGAAACCCACATGCAATATCAATTTGTGACAAATGGAGAAACTAACGGAATTTCTCTAAATGTTACAGAAAGACAATTTTATCCTTCTTTAATGAAGGGCAATGCAATACTTTTATCATCCATATTTTATTAAATACCCTTCTCCTCCAAATAAAATTACCAATAACTATTAATAAATATCAAAACTGTTTTTTTTAGTTATCGATGTTATTTTCTCACATAAAAAATAAACGTTAAATTAAGGATGATTATTAAAAGTGAGGCAAAAATAAATAAACTAGTACACAAAATGACATTCTTATTCATACTTCTCCTTCTTGCACAATATAGTTAAAGTTAAAAATAGTAGAAACACAATCCCATCAACGTGGATTTGATATTAACCCACACATCCTCCTCATCACAATCCCAGAAGTCCTCGCCAAAACTCCAATGAAAGCCCGTGGTATATAACTATATCGCATTCCATGGATGATTACTCCCAAAATAATGATGTCAGGAATAAAATGTTGAAATTGGATAATTGGACAAGGATTCATAATATCCTTTTCAGATTTACGAATTGATCTATCTACCTCTATTGATGTATGACCACAACGATTTCGACTCTGTGATAAAAATGTCATTCTACGCACAATTTTTAGACGAGTTAGTTAAATTGTTAAATGTGGATAAAATCTCATGTTACGTAGTGAGTTTCTAATGTTTGCTCTCTCGATAAATTGTTTTTAAGAAATTAATTTTAAATTAATTATTAACTTTTACGTACTTTTTTATTAATAGTAACCGTGTTTTTGCCTTAATTATATTAGCAAGGGTAAAGTTGTCTTTTTGTGACACTTACAGAAGTTCCGTTAATTTCTTTAACAAAATTGGATGAAAAATGACTATTCAGAAACTTGATAGTGCACGTAGTTTTCATGGTAAGTTAATAATGCAGTAGCTTAAGTGTCACAAAGATGTTAATGCATATAGATTTATGGTAAAAAATCTTATCCATTAATAACAAAGTATTTGATTTTTCTTTTTCTTTTTTTTTTTCTTTTTTTTTTTTTTGAGGAAACAAAGTATTTATTTTATATGTAAAGAATATGTTTCAGAATGAGATGATACATTATGTATCCATATAAAAAGAAGACTTGCTAATCTTATTCAGAATACTCCATAAAACGAAGACTCGCTGATCTTATTTAGACTCTTTCGAAATAATAAAACATAAACAAGCAATTACCACATTCCGTGTAGGAGTTTCAATTCAACAACTCACCACTAATGAAGATGGAACGACACTAGCACTAACAATCTCCAATTTCGAAGCAGTTCAAACCACAAATTTATTAGATCTTAATTCATGGCAATTCCTTTAGGATGAAGTTGAATCGCAATTCGCAAAGAGTCGAAGGTGAGTAAGGACGGAAAGAAACGCGAGAGACTGAAGAGTCAAAGACATGTCGTAGACTTTTTATAAGAATAAAATATGGTAACTATTTTGTGGCTTTGGGCTCAAATGTCCAGTATAGTAGCTATATAAGATATAATAGGTTTTTAATACGGGTTAGAGCGTGTCGTGTTGGGTAAATGTTAACGGGTGACTTGTTTAAAAAGCATGAGTTACGCGGATGGTAATTGGGTTTTGCGAGTCAACTCACATGCGACATGTTAAGCGTCGTGTTCAATCGTGTCGACTCGTTTACGATCCAAAACCATATGTGACTAAATCAAACCTTATAACTTCGTGTCGTGTTAGTGTCGGGTCGTCGTGTATACTCATTTTTCCGGCCCTAACTATATGAGTATCCAATAAGTTTTCTAAATAACCTACATATATATTAAAATCTCTAAGAGATATAACACTTGAATTATATTATAACTCATGTGAAATTCACATTATTTTAGTGTAATTCCACTTGTTCACCTAAAATAGAAATGAAAATGTTTGCCTAAATCTGAGAAATAAAACTAAAATGAAAACACACATAGACGATTCAAGTTTGTATGTCAGCTAGTTTTGAGAAATTAGCGATCTATAATATACACCACAATTGCTGTATAGCATTTACAACATTAATCATCCCCGAGACACAAGCGATTCTCATCTAGGGATATTAATGTTATATATTTTAAGTACGACATTATAAAATCAGTGATTAAAGTCTTTGTTTTTGCAAAATCTTGTATTTACATATTTTAAGCCAATAGATCGATTTTCCCATCCGTGGTTCAATATAACCCGACTTTGGAACAATTTTTTGGAATCTGAACCTCTAAAAAACTCGGGCTATCCTTCTTTATTCTTATCTGATTTCCTCCATCCCGCTTGTTTTTTCACTTTATCTTCTAGAAACTCTAATAAAATTCTCTTCATACTAATCTCAACTATACTTTTTAAATTCTGATTTTTTAAATAAATTAAATATAAATATCCAGTTTTCTTCTTACTTCGAGTAGTGACTTCAACTGCAGGTCATGAGAAATTCAACACTATCAGGTCATTTATCGCGTAAAAATTGATAGAAAATTAAATTCTTTAAATTGAAAAAAAATTGTGTTTATGGGGGGAGAGATACCTTAACTAGGGTCCATCTATTTTGAAACAAACCTTAGTCTGCTTCATAGTGAGCCTCAACTCTTTCGCAAGTTCACTCATCTATGAATCATTTGGGTGGTTATTAATTTAAAAAAGCCTGGAAAAAGGATGAATAAAATCGAGACCGTAAAAAAATGAACACACACACATATTGGTTGGCATCAATCAATCTCAGCCCTTTATTCCGGAAACATCTGAGGACTGAAATTTAGCCACCATTGTCCAGTGAACAATAAGACCCAAGCCGTTTTAGTATATAGATGGATTTCACTTAAATTCATATACAACAAGGAATATATAAAAATTAAATAAAGCATTGTGAGGATCTCACTCTTCTAATTTTATAACCTGGTAAGGTGTGTGCCGACGGGGACGTCGGCCTCTTCTACCAACAGTGGACCCGCCATTGTAAGACAAAGCTCTAGCCATGTCGAAAATTTTTGTGTGTCCCGAAGAGTTCAGCTGCATAAATATGGAGATCGAATTTAACACACACACACACACACACACACACACACACACACACACACACACACACACACACACACATATATATATACCTATCATGAGAGTGTTATTAATAAAAATATGAAGATATAGCGCACGACATTTATGATATCAGTAAATTCATTACTTGAAAAGGTGCAATAACAATTAATTGGACGCCTTTATTAATGTGAATCAGAGTTATGTAGCCAGAAATAATATGACTAAAAAAGTGACATAAAGTGATGATGCATTATCAGAGACGACAAAAACACGCTATTTTTTGTTGAAAAACTATTTCATTGCAACCATAAATCGGAAAACAAGTACGACCAAGCCTAGACCTAGACTCATAAACACACTAGTATTGATAAGTTAAAAGTAGACAACAAACCTAAACCCAACTTAATGAAGTCTAAACCATAAACCTATTTTGTAAACTATGCTTTAGAGTACGAACCCTGAATCAATATCACATTATCGAAATAATTCTAAAACACGGAACCTTTTGTATCAAAATAATCAAAACACAACGAGCTTTTAAAGCCCATGAATGAGGTTCCGGGTTCAAACCCAGGGAAAAATATTTTTCTAAACAAATAACCAATACAGAATGAAGAATGAAGTATCTCTGATGTATTGGGTAACAGCTCACGCGGAGAGACAATTGAACATAGTGGGGCAAGATTGACGGGTTGCACGATTATAACAAGAATGTTTTTAACAATGCAAAAATAATTAATTATTGTAAATTGAATGACATTATGACATTAATGACATTTTCTTCTTTCATAAATGACATTATTATTATTATTATTATTATTATTATTATTATTATTATTATTATTATTATTATTATTATTATTATTATTATTATTATTATTATTATTATTATGAAATTCTTATGATTACTAGTATAGTGCACGTACGTTTCACGTGGGTTATTTCATATTGCTTTAATAATATCAAACTTATGCTTGGGGCTTGAACATTACAATATTTCACAAAATGTACCTAAATGGTCAAATGTGGACAAGTCATTGCAAGCATAACGTAATTGGTATATCTACAAGACAATTTTTATAATGATGATAGAATTTTAAGACTACTTGCAACACAAACTCGGGGTGGCAATTCGTGTCATGGGTCGTGTTCGTGTCGAGATTCATATAGGATAAACCCGAATCCGACTCATATATTAAACATGTCTATTACTATGAATCCTAACCCGACCTATATAATAAACAGGTTTCCTGTCGTGTAACATGTTTATTTCACACAATCACAAAAATGATTACTATGTAATGTAAGCTACCTGTACTTATAATACGAGTACACAAATAAAACATGTGAAAACTAATATAAACACTTAAAAAATAAATTTTATGACCCAATTAAACGTTGAATATCAAAAATATTTTGATTTTTACAAAATATGCAAAAGACATACTTCAAGTTTTTAAAACTAAAAATTTAAATTCCAAGATAAAAATAAGTAAGTATTAATTACACTGTTCATCGAGTTTTAACTAAACGAAATTTCTAAAATAAAATTGACTAAGAACTTCGTAGTATTTCAAATGATATCTTTATGACTTCATCAGTCAAGTACTGAAACATGAAATGCGGCGGCTTGTTTCTACGGTCATATATTTATGTCATCTTAATAGGACATGTTACAAAATGGAAAGAGCAAAATGCTAGCCATCATCCAAGACTATTTATTTCATCTTCATACAGTGACAATCTACCTAGAACAAGAGCAAAGAGGGACTAAACTGCATCATATAGGCAAAATTGAAGCACACAGAGAGAGATATTTCCTCTCTCTGTAGCCAAAAACAACCCTGACAACAGAGAGAGGGCAGGAAAAGGAAAGGGAAAAAAAGAAAAGAAAAGGCAAATAGCTTTTTGGGTTGTCTCGTGGTTATGTGAGCCAGCCAACGGTGAAGATTCGATCGCATAACCCCGCAGACGAGAACTGGTTGTGGACGAACTCTCATAACAACTATCTCATCATCTACAGATTGATCCTCTCTTCGCTTCGTCAATGGCGGATTAGTCAAACAAGATTTCCCACCCTCCCGACGACGCCGTATCAGCCCCCTTTCCCTTTTATCGAGTCAGAGATTCACAGTTTGGTATGCTTTGTTATTGTTGTCCGTAATATATAAAATATAGAAGCCAATTAAATCAAGCAAACATGTTTTTTGTAGTTACATGTCTCGCAACGTAGTTGAGGGAATAATGACAGTCGTACATGAGAGGTCGTTGTTGTTTTATTGTTGATGCCTGAGTAGAGCAGAGGAAAACTGACAACATCCATTGGGATTTTTTTACCCATTTTTTTTTTTACCCTAAACCTAGCTGCATTATCACATTTATGACACTTAACCTACTGCATTATCAATTTACCATGAAAACTACACGCAATATCAATTTGTGACGAACTGAGAAACTAACGAATTTCTCTAAATGTTACAAAAAGACAATTTTATCATTCTTTAATGAAGGAAATGCAATACTTTCAATCCCCATATTTTTTAAATACACTCTTTCTCCAAATATAATTACCAATAACTAGTAATAATTCTCAATACTTTTTTTTAGTTATCGATGTTATTTTCTAAAATAAAAAAAGTAACCAGTAAATTAAGGGGGATTATTAAAAGTAAGGCAAAAATAAATAAACTAGTTCACAAAATGACATTCTTATCCATACTTCTCCTTCTTGCACAATAGTTAAAGTTAAAAATAATAGACACACAATCTCATCAACATGGATTTGGTATTAACCCACACACCCTCCTCATCACAATCCCAGAAGTCCTCGCAAAAAATCCAATGAAAACCCATGGTCTATAACTATATGGCATTACATGGATGATTACTCCGAAAATAATGATGCCAGGAATAAAATGTGGAAATTGGAGAATTGGACAAGGATTCATAATATCTTTTTCAGATTTACGAATTGATCAATTTGCCTCTATTGCTGTATGACCATAACGTTTTCGACTCTGTGATAAAAATGTCATTCTATGTACAATTTTTAGACGAGTTAGTTAAATTGTTAAATGTGGATAAAAATCTCATGTTACGTAGTGATTGTTTTCAAGAAATTAATTTTAAAGTAATTATTAACTTTTACATATTTTTTCATCAATAGTAACCGTGTTTTTGCCTCAAGTATATTAAAAAATGGCAAAATTGTCTTTTTGTGACACTTACAAAAGTTCCATTAATTTCTTTAACAGAATTGGATGAAAAATTGCTATTCAAAAATTTGATAGTGCACGTGATTTTCATGGTAAGTTAATAATGCAGTAGCTTAAGTGTCACAAAGATGTTAATGCATCTAGATTTATGGTAAAAAATCATATCCATTAATAACAAAGTATTTGTTTTTTCTTTTATTTTTTTTCCCATTTTTGAGGAAACAAAGTATTTATTCTATATGTAAGGAATATGCTTTCTTTTTTAGAAGAAGATCAACTTAAATTAATGTAAAGAAGTGGGATTATTCATCCCCATTACATCGTTTAAAAGAAGTTGATGGGCCCAAGCTGGGTAACTATCTAGCCATACAAATCTATTAAGTAACGACAAAAAAAAAAAAAAAAAAAAAAAAAAAAAAAAAAAAATCGCAAGTTTGTGAGCTACCCAATTTGTGGTACGGTGGCTGTAGGTAAATGAGACATCTTCAAATCTTATAGACAATTGAATAATGTTTCTCAAGATATCTCCATTGCCGGATCTGTCTGTTTGCACTCGGATGTGATCGTTGATGGCGTCAATTACCTTCTTAGCATCCGATTCCACAATGTGCTTCCTCTTGTCGCATTCTATGGCTAGAATTAGGCCTTCTCTTATTGCCCACGATTCAACTTCAAACACTGAAGAGGCTGTGAGTAGAGGTGTAGCAGAGGCTGCCAAACAAACCCCCTGCTGATCACGAATGACCGCTCGCGAAGCTGCTTTTTGATCCGTTTCCAGCCAAGCGCCATCCGTATTCAGTTTATACGTTCCTTCATCCGGTGGTCTCCAGCACTCCGAGGGCGGAATCACCGCCTTACCTCTGTTTCTTTGCACAGACTCCTTCATAGGGAGAGAGTCCATTTGATCCTTCACTGATCAGTACAGACCTTCTGGGGACAAGATCTCGTTATTAAAGGTTCGGTCATTCCGATATTTCCATATTCGCCAAATAATCGTGCAAAAAACTATCCTCTCCTTCATCGTTAACGTTGGTAGCACCGTCGGAATCCAATCATGAATGTCTCCCACCATACTATATATGAACTTCCTTCCGAAACGGTCCCAAAGAGAGTGAGCCACCGGGAAATTCATAAAGAGGTGAGTTGCAGTTTCCGGGCATTTAGAGCACAAAGAACATTCTACTGAAATAGACTTCTTGAATTTGTAAATCTTCATCTTTGTCGCTAACGAGATTTGAGCTGCACGCCATACAGTGTAGATGATCTTCGGTTGGGTTCTCGTCTTCCACAAGGATTTTAGCCACTTCTGCTGCAGATTCGAAGACGACGCGGTAGCAGCTTCGTTTTTCTTCTGAGTGCATCTGAGATGGTATCATGTGGCCACCGAGTAGTTACCATCTTCAGTGAAATGCCAACAAATGGAGTCCCTGGTTAGCGTTGCCGGAATGGTGATGCGGCGGATTTCAGCAATATCCGCCATGAAACCAAACTCGGTGAGATTTTCAAGATCCCAAGTTCTATCCGGGCTGATGAAGTCAGCAACTCTGAGCTATGCCGCTTCATTTGGATTCGTAATAGTTCTAAACGAAGGTAGTCTTTTCAACCTCGGATCGTGGTTGATTCGAATGGAGCTGCCATCCCCTATTTTCCACCGAATTCCACTTAGTATCAATTGATTTGCACTACAAATAGAGCGCCACGCATATGAAGAACTTGACGATATAGAAACCGTAAAGATATCATTGTGCTGGGTATCTTGTGTTTAAAAACATGACTTACAAGAGTGTTTGTCTTGAAGATCCGCCAATATTGCTTTGCTAATGTGCCGTATTGAATTCTTCAAGGTCTTTGAAGCTTATTCCTCCTTCCGCTTTGCTCCTCTTGAAATTTTCCCATGAAATATAATGTCCACCCTTTTGATCCGGCTGTTTACCCCAGAAAAATTGGCAGGAGAGATGTTCCATTTTGTCACAAAGAGTCACGGGGAGCTTGAAGCAACTCATTGTGTAAATCGGTAAAGATTGCACTACTGCTTTGATCAATATCTCACGACCTGCATATGACAGATTATGCTTCCACCCCTTGAGTTTATTAGAAACTTTATCAGATAAATTGCTGAAACTTGAAATTTTCTTTTTGCCAATCGTCGTCGGAAACCCCAAATACTTTTCATGACTTGCTGATTCAGTGATCCCCAAAAGATTACATAACCCCGACCTTTCACTAACCTGAACGTTAGATGAAAAAACCACAGAGGATTTATCCAAGTTTACCTTATCGAAGCAGCCTCGTAAAGTTTCAAGATATTGTTGAAATTTTGGATCTCATCTTGCGTAGCTTTCAAGAAGACCATACTGTCGTCAGCGAAGAAGATGTGAGAAATACTTGGGCCACCACGAGAAGCATTGATACCTGAGAAACTTCCTTCTACGACCGAACTGGAAATTGCACGAGAAAGAGCCTCACTTACAAATAAGAACAAATAAGGGCTTAGAGGACAACCCTGACGAAGTCCTCTTTGTGAAATGAGCTTCCCTTTTGTTTCCCCATGAATGGCGAAGGAGAAAGAGGACGTATAAATACATTTGTGGATTAAGTTAACCAAACGATTGGAGAAACCCATTTTGATCATTGTTGCTTCCAAGAAGCACCATTCCACTCTATTGTATGCTTTTGCCATGTCGAGTTTGATCGCCATATAACTTGTTTTTCCTTTCTTGCGAGTTCTCATAGAATGTAAGATCTCAAAAGCCACAAGTATATTATCAGTAATCAACCTTCCTGGGACAAAAGCACTTTGGAACTCCGAAACACAGTGGTCAAGAACTATTTTTAACTAGTTAGCGATACACTTTGTTATCAGTTTATAAATTACTGAACATAAGCTGATTGGACGAACCTCGCTTGGAAAGCGTACCTGTTTCACCTTGGGGATCAGAGGAATCACTGTATCATTGAAGCCAGATAGACCTCCATTGTGATTGAGGACTTTCAGACATGTCGCTGAAACCTCATCTCCTACCAGGTCCCAATTCTCCTGAAAGAACAAAGTCGAGTTGCCATCTAACCCCGGAGCTTTTGTGGGTCCCATTTGAGATAGGGCTTGTTCGACTTCGGCACGAGTGAACGGAGAGTCCAGCTTCTGATTTTGCTCGTCTGTAATGGATGGCGCAATGAAACGGAGCAGCTGTTCCATTGCTTTCTCCCGTCGGCTGCTGGGAAGAGAAAATGGAACGAAAATGGCTATCAAGAACAGCCAGGATATCATCCGTATCGGTGCACCATCGTCCATTTTGATCTTCAAGGCCGCTGATATGGTTTCTAGCTTTCCTCAATTTTGCTTTGCGGTGGAAAAAGCTATTGTTTCGATCCCTGTGTTTCATCCAAAGAACCCTGGATCGCTGTAATCACATAATTTCCTCGTTAGCTAAAATATAATCCACCTCAAGTTTGTACTTACATAGATCATCGAACACCGAATCAATATTAGCACTGTTTTGGAGCAAAATGATCTTGTCTCGAAGGAACGCAATCTTCCTATGAACATTCCCGAACACCGAACGATCCCAAAGTTTAAGTCTTTTACCCGTAACCGAGAGCTTCTGACTGAGCTGAAGATGGTGTAATTCAGTCCAATTTTTGGAAATAAATGGTTTGCACTCATCATGGCTCAACCACATCACCTCAAAATGAAAACGTGGAGCTTTTGGTTTGATAGGAACCCAACAAAGTTCAATGGGAAGGTGATCCGACACTGCTGCCGCAAGGTGAGAGACTTTTGCACCTCCAAAAAGCTCAAGCCACGGTAGATTTGCCACTACCCTGTCAATACGTTCCCTGATTCTATGTCCAACGCGGGGATTGCTAATCCAAGTGTATTTGGGACCACTAAATCCCAGATCAATAAGCTCATTCGAGGATAGTGCATTACGAAAATCCTCCATGAGTTGAATATTAGCCGGACGTCCTCCCTGCTTTTCGTCTTCCGACAGGTAAGCGCTGAAGTCGCCCATGACACACCATGGGATATTATTGGGATTACGAAGGCTACCCAATAATTCCCACGAATTCCTTCTCTCAGTGCTATACGAATTTCTGTGGAATCCGGTGAACTGCCACTGAACTTGAGAGTAAGAAACAGAAATCAAAATATTGATAAAAAACCTATAACGATTTATTAAAGTGACATTGATGCTACTATGACACAAGAGGCCTAAACCTCCACTTCTGCCTTCACAAGGAACACAAATACATTCGTAAACATAACCGTACCCGTTCAAACTCATCAAGAGTTAAACGAGTCTCCAACATGAACACAAGTTTTGGGGACTTACCTCTAACGAGGTTCTGGAGCTCTAGAATGTTATGGAGGTTCCCAAGCCCTCGTACATTCCAGCTGATCACATTCATAATGGATGGCGGGACTGCACCGCAGTCGCCGCCAGATTATTCTCAATGGGAAACATACCCCCGTGGGCTTCTTCATTCACCCCAACTTCAGTAATAACATCCCCGAGACCCGATAAACTGCCCACCTTGAAACGTGCTGAGATTAGACGACGATCGACTTGTTTTTCCTTCGGATTAGGGCTGAAAATTATCTGTCCCGTCTTCCTTTTAGTCTTAATAGATTTTTCTTTACCGGAAAACTCACTGTCCATAGAAGAGATCGAGTTAGTGGATGAATTTCTTGCCTCCATACCTGTGTGGACTTTTTCTTTCTTCTTTGCCAGCAGATTAGTGTAAACTTTTGGCGATTTATTACCTCTAGAGCCATTCCCGCCCGACACGTCCATGGATGACTCAGGGTCTGTGCCATAATTTACTCGCGGTGAACTTTCACTGTACTGTGTACCCTTGCTGCGACCAGAACCTTTGAACTTCTTATTCTCTTTCGTCCCCTGGTATGAGCCTGCTCTTATAAAGAATATGTTTCATATTGAGATGATACATTATGTATCCATATAAAAAGAAGACTCTCTAATCTTATTTAGAAGACTCCATAAAACGAAGAGTCGCTAATCTTATTTAGACTCTCTCAAAATAATAGAACATAAACAAGCAATTACCACATTCCATGTAGGAGCACCAATTCAATAACGCACCACTAATGAAGATGGAACGACATTAGCAACAACAATCTCCAAATTCGAAGCAGTTCAAACCACAAATTTATTAGAAGTTGATTAATGGTAATTCCTTTAGGATGAAGTTGAATCGCAATTCACAAAGAGCCCAATGTGAGTAAGGACGGAAAGAAACGCGAGAAATTGAAGAGTTAAAGACATGCCGTAGACTTTTATAAGAATAAGATATAGTAACTCTTTTGTGGGTTTGGGCTCAAATGTCCAGTATATTAGCTATATAAAATATACTAGGTTTTTAGTACGGGTTAGAACGTGTCACGTTGGGTTCAAATGTTAACGACTGAATTTGCGAGTTAACCCACATGCGACATGTTAAGCGTCTTGTTCAATCGTGTCGACCTGTTTACGATCCAAACCCATATATGACTAAACCCAAACCTTATAACTTCGTGTCGTGTTAGTGTCGGGTCGTTGTGTCAATACTCATTTTGCCGGCCCTAACTATATGAGTATGCACTAAGTTTTCTAAATCACCTACATATATATTAAAATCTCTAAGAGATATAACACTTGAATTATATTATCTCTCATGTGAAATTCACATTATTTAAGTGTAATTCCACTTGTTCACCTAAAATATAAATGAAAATGTTTTCCTAAATCTAATAAATAAAATTAAAATGGGAACACACATAGACGTTTCAAGTTTGTTTTTCAGCTAATTTGAGAAATGAGCGATCTATGATATACACCACAATTGCTGTATAGCATTTACAACATTAATCATCCCCGAGGCACAAGCGATTCTCATGTAAGGATATTAATGTTATATATTTTAAAAGACGACATTATACGATTAGTGATTAAAGTCTTTGTCTTGCAAAATCTTATATTTACAATTTTGAACCAATAGATCGATTTCCCCGTCCGTGGGTCAGAATAGCCTGAGTTTGGAACAATTTTTTTGAATCTGAAACACAAAAAGACTCGGGCTATCCTTCTTTGTATTTATCTGATTTCCCGCTGTCCCACTTATTTTTTTCACTTTATCCTCTAGAAACTCTAATAAAATTCTCTTCATACTAATCTCAACTATACTTTTAAAATTCTGATTTTTTAAATAAATTAAATATAAATATCTAATTTTCTTCTTACTTCGAGTAGTGACTTCAACTGCAGGTCATGAGAAATTCAACACTATCAGGTCATTTATCGCATTAAACCTGAAAGAAAATTAAATTCTTTAAATTGAAAATTATTGTGTTTATGGAGGAGAGATACCTTAGCTAGGGTCCGCCTGTTTGGAAAACCAAACCTTAGTCTGCTTCATAGTGAGCCCCAACTCTTTCGCAAGTTCACTCATCTATGAATCATTTGGGTGGTTACTAAGTTTTTTTTTTAGAAAGGTTACTAATTTTAAATAGCCTGCAAAAAAGGTTAATGAAATCAAGACAGTAAAAAATTAACACACACACATATTGGTTGGCATCAATCAATCTCATCCCTTTATTCCGGAAACATATGAGGACTGAAATTCAGCCACCTTTGCCCAGTGAACAATAAGACTCAAGCCGTTTTAGTATATAGATGGATTTCACTAAAATTCATATACAACAAGGAATATATGAAGATCAAATAAAGTATTGTGAGGATATCACTCTTCTAATTTTGTAACTTGGTAAGGTGTGTGCCGACGAGGACGTTGGCCTCTTCTACCAACAGTGGACCCGCCGTTGTAAGATAAAGCTCTAGTCATGTCGAAATTTTTTGTGTGTCCCAAAGAGTTTAGCTGCATAAATATGGAGATCGAATTGAACACACACACACACATACTTCGTGTCGTGTTAGTGTCGGGTCGTTGTGTCAATACTCATTTTGCCGGCCCTAACTATATGAGTATGCACTAAGTTTTCTAAATAACCTACATATATATTAAAATCGCTAAGAGATATAACACTTGAATTATATTATCTCTCATGTGAAATTCACATTATTTAAGTGTAATTCCACTTGTTCGCCTAAAATATAAATGAAAATGTTTTCCTAAATCTAATAAATAAAATTAAAATGGGAACACACATAGACGTTTCAAGTTTGTTTGTTAGCTAATTTGAGAAATGAGCGATCTATGATATACACCACAATTGTTGTATAGCATTTACAACATCAATCATCCCCAAGACACAAGCGATCCTCATGTAAGGATATTAATGTTATATATTTTAAAAGACGACATTATACGATTAGTGATTAAAGTCTTTATCTTGCAAAATCTTATATTTACAAATTTTGAACCAATAGGTCGACTTCCCCGTCCGTGGGTCAGAATAGCCTGAGTTTGGAACAATTTTTTTGAATCTGAAACACTAAAAGACTCGGGCGATCCTTCTTTGTATTTATCTGATTTCCCCCTGTCCCACTTATTTTTTTCACTTTATCTTCTAGAAACTCTAATAAAATTCTCTTCATAATAATCTCAACTATACTTTTGAAATTCTGATTTTTTAAATATATTAAATATAAATATCTAATTTTCTTCTTACTTCGAGTAGTGACTTCAACTGCAGGTCATAAGAAATTCAACACTATCAAGTCATTTATCGCATTAAACCTGAAAGAAAATTAAATTCTTTAAATTGAAAACTATTGTGTTTATGGGGGAGAGATACCTTAGCTAGGGTCTGCCTGTTTTGAAACCAAACCTTAGTCTGCTTCATAGTGAGCCCGAACTCTTTCGCAAGTTCACTCATCTATGAATCATTTGGGTGGTTACTAATTTTAAAAAGCCTGCAAAAAAGGTGAATGAAATCGAGACAGTAAAAAATTAACACACACACATATTGCTTGGCATCAAGCAATCTCAGCTCTTTATTCCGGAAACATCTGAGGACTGAAATTCAGCCACCGTTGCCCAGAGAACAATAAGACTCAAGCCGTTTTAGTATATAGATGGATTTCACTAAAATTCATATACAACAAGGAATATATGAAAATTAAATAAAGTATTGTGAGAATCTCACTCTTCTAATTTTGTAACTTGGTAAGGTGTGTGCCGATGGGGACGTTTGCCTCTTCTACCAACAGTGGACCCGCCGTTGTAAGATAAAGCTCTAGTCATGTCGAAATTTTTTTTGTGTCCCAAAGAGTTTAGCTTCATAAATATGGAGATCGAATTGAACACACACACACACACACATACTTCGTGTCGTGTTAGTGTTGGGTCGTTGTGTCAAAACTCATTTTGCCGGCCCTAACTATATGAGTATGCACTAAGTTTTCTAAATAACCTACATATATATTAAAGTCTCTAAGAGATATAACACTAGAATTATATTATCTCTCATGTGAAATTCACATTATTTAATTGTAATTCCACTTGTTCACCTAAATAGAAATGAAAATATTTTCCTAAATCTAAGAAATAAAACTAAAATGGGAACACACATAGACGTTTCAAGTTTGTTTGTCAGCTAATTTTGAGAAATGAGCGATCTATGATATACACCACAATTGTTGTATAGCATTTACAACATTAATCATCCCCGAGACACAAGCGATTCTCATGTAAGGATATTAATGTTGTATATTTTAAAAGACGACATTATATGATTAGTGATTAAAGTATTTGTCTTGCAAAATCATATATTTACAAATTTTGAACCCATAGATCGATTTCCCCGTCCGTGGGTCAGAATAGCCTGAGTTGGAACAAATTTTGGATTCTGGAACACTAAAAGACTCGGGCTATCCTTCTTTGTATTTATCTGATTTCCCCCTGTCCCACCTTTTTTTTCACTTTATCTTCTAGAAGCTCTAATAATCTCTTCATACAAATCTCAACAATACTTTTGAAATTCTGATTTTTTAAATAAATTAAATATAAATATCTAATTTTCTTCTTACTTCGAGTAGTGACTTCAACTGCAGGTCATGAGAAATTCAACACTATCAGGTCATTAATCGCATTAAACCTGAAAGAAAATTAAATTCTTTAAATTGGAAATTATTTTGTTTATGGGGGAGAGATACCTTAGCTAGGGTCTGCCTGTTTTGAAACCAAACCTTAGTCTGCTTCTTAGTGAGCCCCAACTCTTTCGCAAGTTCACTCATCTATGAATCATTTGGGTGGTTACTAATTTTAAAAAGCCTGCAAAAAAGGTTAATGAAATCGAGACAGTAAAAAATTAACACACACACACACACATATTGGTTGGCATCAATCAATCTCATCCCTTTATTCCGGAAACATCTGAGGACTGAAATTCAGCCACCATTGCCCAGTGAACAATAAGACTCAAGCCGCTTTAGTATATAGATGGATTTCACTAAAATTCATATACAACAAGGAATATATGAAAATTAAATAAAACATTGTGAGGATATCACTCTTCTAATTTTGTAACTTGGTAAGGTGTGTGCCGACGAGGACGTTGGCCTCTTCTACCAACAGTGGACCCGCCGTTGTAAGATAAAGCTCTAGTCATGTCGAAATTTTTTGTGTGTCCCCAAGAGTTTAGCTGCATAAATATGGAGATCGAATTGAACACACACACACACATACTTCGTGTCGTGTTAGTGTCGGGTCGTTGTGTCAATACTCATTTTGCCGGCCCTAACTATATGAGTGTGCACTAAGTTTTCTAAATAACCTACATATATATTAAAATCTCTAAGAGATATAACACTTGAATTATATTATCTCTCATGTGAAATTCACATTATTTAAGTGTAATTCCACTTGTTCAGCTAAAATAGAAATGAAAATGTTTTCCTAAATCTAAGAAATAAAACTAAAATGGGAACACACATAGACGTTTCAAGTTTGTTTGTCAGCTAATTTTGAGAAATGAGCGACCTATGATATACACCACAATTGCTGTATAGCATTTACAACATTAATCATCCCCGAGACACAAGCGATTCTCATGTAAGGATATTAATGTTATATATTTTAAAAGACGACATTATACGATTAGTGATTAAAGTCTTTGTCTTGCAAAATCTTATATTTACAAATTTTGAACCAATAGATCGATTTCCCCGTCCGTGGGTCAGAATAGCCTGAGTTTGGATTAATTTTTTTGAATCTGAAACACAAAAAGACTCGGGCTATCCTTCTTTGTATTTATCTGATTTCCCGCTGTCTCGCTTATTTTTTTCACTTTATCTTCTAGAAACTCTAATAAAATTCTCTTCATACTAATCTCAACTATACTTTTGAAATTATGATTTTTTGAATAAATTAAAAATAAATATCTAATTTTCTTCTTACTTCGAGTTGTGACTTCAACTGCAGGTCATGAGAAATTCAACACTATCAGGTCATTTATCGCATTAAACCTGAAAGGAAATTAAATTCTTTAAATTGAAAATTATTGTGTTTATGGGAGAAAGATACCTTAGCTAGGGTCCGCCTGTTTTGAAACCAAACCTTAGTCTGCTTCTTAGTGAGCCCCAACTCTTTCGCAAGTTCACTCATCTATGAATCATTTGGGTGGTTACTAATTTTAAAAAGCCTGCAAAAAAGGTTAATTAAATCGAGACAGTAAAAAATTAACACACACACACATATTGGTTGGCATCAATCAATCTCAGCCATTTATTCCGGAAACATCTGAGGACTGAAATTCAGCCACCATTGCCCAGTGAACAATAAGACTCAAGCCGTTTTAGTATATAGATGGATTTCACTAAAATTCATATACAACAAGGAATATATGAAAATTATATAAAGTATTTTGAGGATCTCACTCTTCTAATTTTGTAACTTGGTAAGGTGTGTGCCGACGGGGACGTTGGCCTCTTCTACCTACAGTGGACCCGCTGTTGTAAGATAAAGCTCTAGTCATGTCGAAATTTTTTGTGTGTCCCAAAGAGTTTAGCTGCATAAATATGGAGATCGAATTGAACACACACACACACATACTTCGTGTCGTGTTAGTGTCGGGTCGTTGTGTCAATACTCATTTTTCCGGCCCTAACTATATGAGTATGCACTAAGTTTTCCAAATAACCTACATATATATTAAAATCTCTAAGAGATATAACACTTGAATTATATTATCTCTCATGTCAAATTCACATTATTTAAGTGTAACTCCACATGTTCACCTAAAATAGAAATGAAAATGTTTTCCTAAATCTAAGAAATCAAACTAAAATGGGAACACACATAGACGTTTCAAGTTTGTTTGTCAGCTAATTTTGAGAAATGAGCGATATATGATATACCCCACAATTGCTGTATAGCATTTACAACATTAATCATCCCCGAGACACAAGCGATTCTCATGTAAGGATATTGATGTTATATATTTTAAAAGACGACATTATACGATTAGTGATTAAAGTTTTTGTCTTGCAAAATCTTATATTTACAAATTTTGAACCAATAGATCGATTTCCCCGTCCGTGGGTCAGAATAGCCTGAGTTTGGAACAATTTTTTTGAATCTGAAACACAAAAGATTCGGGCTATCCTTCTTTGTATTTATCTGATTTCCCGCTGTCCCACTTATTTTTTTCACTTTATCTTCTAGAAACTCTAATAAAATTCTCTTCATACTAATCTCAACTATACTTTTGAAATTCTAATTTTTTAAATAAATTAAATATAAATATCTAATTTTCTTCTTACTTCGAGTAGTGACTTCAACTGCAGTTCATGAGAAATTCAACACTATCAGGTCATTTATCGCATTAAAACTGAAAGAAAATTAAATTTTTTAAATTGAAAATTATTGTGTTTATGGGGGAGAGATACCTTAGCTAGGGTCCGCCTGTTTTGAAACCAAACCTTAGTCTGCTTCATAGTGAGCCCCAACTCTTTCGCAACTTCACTCATATATGAATCATTTGGGTGGTTACTAATGTTAAAAAGCCTGCAAAAAAGGTGAATGAAATCGAGACAGTAAAAAATGAATACACACATATTAATTGGCATCAATCAATCTCAGCCCTTTATTCCGGAAACATCTGAGGACTGAAATTCAGCCACCATTGCCCAGTGAACAATAAGACTCAAGCCGTTTTAGTATTTTGATGGATTTCACTAAAATTCATATACAACAAGAAATATATGAAAATTAAATAAAGCATTGTGAGGATCTCACTCTTCTAATTTTGTAACTTGGTAAGGTGTGTGCCGACGGGGACGTTGGCCTCTTCTACCAACAGTGGACCCGCCGTTGTAAGATAAAGCTCTAGTCATGTCGAAATTTTTTGTGTGTCCCAAAGAGTTTAGCTGCATAAATATGGAGATCGATTTGAACACACACACACACACACACACACACACACACACACACACACTTCGTGTCGTGTTAGTGTCGGGTCGTTGTGTCAATACTCATTTTGCCGACCCTAATTATATGAGTATGCACTAAGTTTTCTAAATAACCTACATATATATTAAAATTTCTAAGAGATATAACACTTGAATTATATTATCTCTCATGTGAAATTCACATTATTTATGTGTAATTCCACATGTTCACCTAAAATAGAAATGAAAATGTTTTCCTAAATCTAAGAAATCAAACTAAAATGGGAACACACATAGACGTTTCAAGTTTGTTTGTCAGCTAATTTTGAGAAATGAGCGATCTATGATATACACCACAATTGCTGTATAGCATTTACAACATTAATCATCCCCGAGACACAAGCGATTCTCATGTAAGGATATTAATGTTATATATTTTAAAAGACGACATTATACGATTAGTGATTAAAGTCTTTGTCTTGCAAAATCTTATATTTACAAATTTTGAACCAACAGATCGATTTCCCCGTCCGTGGGTCCGAATAGCCTGAGTTAGGAACAATTTTTTGGAATCTGAAACACTAAAAGACTCGGGCTATCCTTCTTTGTATTTATCTGATTTCCCCCCTGTCCCACTTATTTTTTTCACTTTATCTTCTAGAAACTCTAATAAAATTCTCTTCATACTAATCTCAACTATACTTTGAAATTCTAATTTTTTAAATAAATTAAATATAAATATCTAATTTTCTTCTTACTTCGAGTAGTGACTTCAACTGCAGTTCATGAGAAATTCAACACTATCAGGTCATTTATCGCATTAAAACTGAAAGAAAATTAAATTCTTTAAATTGAAAATTATTGTGTTTATGGGGGAGAGATACCTTAGCTAGGGTCCGCCTGTTTTGAAACCAAACCTTAGTCTGCTTCATAGTGAGCCCCAACTCTTTCGCAAGTTCACTCATCTATGAATCATTTGGGTGGTTACTAATTTTAAAAAGCCTGCAAAAAAGGTGAATGAAATCGAGACAGTAAAAAATTAACACACACACATATTGGTTGGCATCAATCAATCTCAGCCCTTTATTCCGGAAACATCTGAGGACTGAAATTCAGCCACCATTGCCCAGTGAACAATAAGACTCAAGCCGTTTTAGTATTTTGATGGATTTCACTAAAATTCATATACAACAAGAAATATATGAAAATTAAATAAAGCATTGTGAGGATCTCACTCTTCTAATTTTGTAACTTGGTAAGGTGTGTGCCGACGGGGACGTTGGCCTCTTCTACCAACAGTGGACCCGCCGTTGAAAGATAAAGCTCTAGTCATGTCGAAATTTTTTGTGTGTCCCAAAGAGTTTAGCTGCATAAATATGGAGATCGATTTGAACACACACACACACACACACATACTTCGTGTCGTGTTAGTGTCGGGTCGTTGTGTCAGTACTCATTTTGCTGGCCCTAACTATATGAGTATGCACTAAGTTTTCTATATAACCAACATATATATTAAAATTTCTAAGAGATATAACACTTGAATTGTATTATCTCTCATGTGAAATTCACATTATTTATGTGTAATTCCACATGTTCACCTAAAATAGAAATGAAAATGTTTTCCTAAATCTAAGAAATCAAACTAAAATGGGAACACACATTGACGTTTCAAGTTTGTTTGTCAGCTAATTTTGAGAAATGAGCGATCTATGATATACACCACAATTGCTGTATAGCATTTACAACATTAATCATCCCCGAGACACAAGCGATTATCATGTAAGGATATTAATGTTATATATTTTAAAAGACGACATTATACGATTAGTGATTAAAGTCTTTGTCTTGCAAAATCTTATATTTACAAATTTTGAACCAACATATCGATTTCCCCGTCCGTGGGTCAGAATAGCCTGAGTTAGGAACAATTTTTTGGAATCTGAAACACTAAAAGACTCGGGCTATCCTTCTTTGTATTTATCTGATTTCCCCCCGTCCCACTTATTTTTTTCACTTTATCTTCTAGAAACTCTAATAAAATTCTCTTCATACTAATCTCAACTATACTTTTGAAATTCTAATTTTTTAAATAAATTAAATATAAAAATCTATTTTTCTTCTTACTTCGAGTAGTGACTTCAACTGCAGTTCATGAGAAATTCAACACTATCAGGTCATTCATCGCATTAAAACTGAAAGAAAATTAAATTCTTTAAATTGAAAATTATTGTGTTTATGGGGGAGAGATACCTTAGCTAGGGTCCGCCTGTTTTGAAACCAAACCTTAGTCTGCTTCATAGTGAGCCCCAACTCTTTCGCAAGTTCACTCATCTATGAATCATTTGGGTGGTTACTAATTTTAAAAAGCTTGCAAAAAAGGTGAATGAAATCGAAACAGTAAAAAATTAACACACACACATATTGGTTGGCATCAATCAATCTCAGCCCTTTATTCCGGAAACATCTGAGCACTGAAATTCAACCACCATTGCCCAGTGAACAATAAGACTCAAGCCGTTTTAGTATTTTGATGGATTTCACTAAAATTCATATACAACAAGAAATATATGAAAATTAAATAAAGCATTGTGAGGATCTCACTCTTCTAATTTTGTAACTTGGTAAGGTGTGTGCCGACGGGGACGTTGGCCTCTTCTACCAACAGTGGACCCGCCGTTGTAAGATAAAGCTCTAGTCATGTCGAAATTTTTTGTGTGTCCCAAAGAGTTTAGCTGCATAAATATGGAGATCGATTTGAACACACACACACACACACATACTTCGTGTCGTGTTAGTGTCGGGTCGTTGTGTCAATACTCATTTTGCCGGCCCTAACTATATGAGTATGCACTAAGTTTTCTAAATAACCTACATATATATTAAAATTTCTAAGAGATATAACACTTGAATTATATTATCTCTCATGTGAAATTCACATTATTTAAGTGTAACTCCACATGTTCACCTAAAATAGAAATGAAAATGTTTTCCTAAATCTAAGAAATCAAACTAAAATGGGAACACACATAGACGTTTCAAGTTTGTTTGTCAGCTAATTTTGAGAAATGAGCGATCTATGATATACCCCACAATTGTTGTATAGCATTTACAACATTAATCATCCCCGAGACACAAGCGATTCTCATGTAAGGATATTAATGTTATATATTTTAAAAGACGACATTATACGATTAGTGATTAAAGTCTTTGTCTTGCAAAATCTTATATTTACAAATTTTGAACCAACAGATCGATTTCCCTGTCCGTGGGTCAGAATAGCCTGAGTTAGGAACAATTTTTTGGAATCTGAAACACTAAAAGACTCGGGCTATCCTTCTTTGTATTTATATTATTTCCCCCCTGTCCCACTTATTTTTTTCACTTTATCTTCTAGAAACTCTAATAAAATTCTCTTCATACTAATCTCAACTATACTTTTGAAATTCTAATTTTTTAAATAAATTAAATATAAATATCTAATTTTCTTCTTACTTCGAGTAGTGACTTCAACTGCAGTTCATGAGAAATTCAACACTATCAGGTCATTTATCGCATTAAAACTGAAAGAAAATTAAATTCTTTAAATTGAAAATTATTGTGTTTATGGGGGAGAGATACCTTAGCTAGGGTCCGCCTGTTTTGAAACCAAACCTTAGTCTGCTTCATAGTGAGCCCCAACTCTTTCGCAAGTTCACTCATCTATGAATCATTTGGGTGGTTACTGATTTTAAAAAGCCTGCAAAAAAGGTGAATGAAATCGAGAC
Source organism: Linanthus parryae (assembly GCA_023055425.1). Taxonomy (NCBI): domain Eukaryota; kingdom Viridiplantae; phylum Streptophyta; class Magnoliopsida; order Ericales; family Polemoniaceae; genus Linanthus; species Linanthus parryae. Next base: position 1,937,056 of record JALGPY010000012.1, read on the forward strand.
AGTAAAAAATTAACACACACACATATTGGTTGGCATCAATCAATCTCAGCCCTTTATTCCGGAAACATCTGAGGACTGAAATTCAGCCACCATTGCCCAGTTAACAATAAGACTCAAGCCGTTTTAGTATATAGATGGATTTCACTAAAATTCATATACAAAATGGAATATATGAAAATTAAATAAAGCATTGTGAGGATCTCACTCTTCTAATTTTGTAACTTGGTAAGGTGTGTGCCGACGGGGACGTTGGCCTCTTCTACCAACAGTGGACCCGCCGTTGTAAGATAAAGCTCTAGTCATGTCGATTTTTTTTGTGTGTCCCAAAGAGTTTAGCTGCATAAATATGGAGATCGAATTGAACACACACACACACACACACACATACCTATAATGAGAGTGTTATAATAAAAATGTGAAGATATAACGCACGACATTCATGATATCAATGAATACATTACTTGAAAATGTGCAATGACAATTAAATGGACGCCCTTATTAATGTGAATCAAAGTTATGTAGCTAGAAATAATATTATTAAAAAAGTAACATAAAATGATGATGCATTATCAGGGATGACAAAAACACGCTATTTTGTTTTGTTGAAAATTATTTCATTGAAACCATAAACCGGAAAACAAGTACGATCAAACCTAGACCTAGACTCCGAAACACGCTAGTATTGATAAGTTAAAAGTAGACAACAAACCTAAACCCAATTTAATGAAGTCTAAACCATAAACCTATTTTGTAAACTATGCTTTAGAGTACGAACCCTGAATCAATATCACATTATCGAAATAATTCTAAAACACGGAGCCTTTTGTATCAAAGTAATCAAAACAAAACGAGCTTTTAAAGCCCATGAATGAGGTTCCAGGTTCAAACCCAGGGAAAAATATTTTTCTAAACAAATAACCAATACATAATGAAGAATGAAGTATCTCTGATGTATTGGGTAACAGCTCACCCGGAGAGACAATTAGTGGGGCAAGATTGACGGGTTGCACGATTGTAATAAGAATGTTTTTAACAATGCAAACATAATTAATTATTGTAAATTGAATGACATTATGACATTAATGACATTTTATTCTTTCAAAAATGACATTATTATTATGTTTATTTTTTTATGAAATTCTTATTATTACTAGTATAGTGCACATACGTGGGTTATTTCATATTGCTTAAATAATATCAAACTTACACAAGAGTGATACAAGTACAAGATCAGAAACGTCTACGGGTTTGAGAAGGGATTTTTGAAATATCTTTGGAAATTGAAGATTCCGAGAAAAATGTTAATGCATGTTTGGAGGATGTGGAATGATTCATTACCTTTCGCAGTAAAATTTCGAAACCGAGGAGTGTCAATTCCAGTTGACTGCTGCGTATGCGAAATGGGAATTGAAACGATGGATCACTTCTATTGTCGATGCCAATTCGCCAACGCAATTTGGGACCGGTGTTTGGGCGAAGATTACTGAAGAACAAGGAAAAACACAGCCAAGGAATGGATGAAGAAATCTTCACTCACGAACCCAGCGAGATCAGATCTAAATGGGTAATAATAGCCTGATGCATATGGATTACACGAAATGAGCTCAAGTTCAGAAATTGTACATACACTGTGGAAGAGGTAATCAGAAGGATTGATTTTCACTTATCTGAGATGCATCTACTAAGGAAGGTTGAGCAGAGAGCAGACGAAGATGGAGTAGCACTGACGAAATGGCAGAAGCCCCCGGAGGGATGGACGAAGATGAACACGGACATAGCTTGTCGATCAGAACAAGCCATAGCCGGATCTGGGTGTATACTTCGAGATCCAGAGGGGGCCTTTGTAGCCGGCCGATTCGAGCGACTGAGGTACAATTCGCCGCCGTTGCTATTGGAGCTTCTAGGAATGGAGAAAGGGCTGCAGATGGCGATCTCGGCGAAGTGCAAACGTTTGATTTTGGAGTCTGATTGCTTGGTAGGAGTGGAGCTCTTGAAGAAATGGCGAAGTCACCGAGACGATAATGAGGAAGACGAAGAAATAGCTGCAAGTTTGAGGAGGTGCGTGAATCTAGGGAAGATTTTTGAAGTAATCGAAGCACGACACATGCCACAGGAGTAATAAAACAGCTATATTATTTGCAAATCGATTCCTGAAAGTTCCACAAATTAGTTTGTATACGCGTATCCCCGTTTGGGCTATTGCTGTCTTAGCGGATGATGTTAGGGATTTTGTTCTCTTTTCTTGAGAAGTCAATTTCAACTCTCAAAAATAAATAAATAAATAATATCAAATTTATGCTTGGGGCTTGGACATTACAATATTTCACAAAATGTACCTAAATGGTCAAATGTGGACAAGTTATTGCAAGCATAACATAATTGGCATATCTACAAGACAATTTTTTATAACGATGATAGAATTTTAAGACTACTTGCAACACAAACTCGGGGTGGCAATTCGTGTCATGGGTCGTGTTCGTGTCCGGTCATATTCGTGTCGAGATTCATATATGATAAACTCGAATCCGACTCATATATTAAACGTGTCTATTATTATGAACCCCAACCCGACCTATATAATAAACGGGTTACCTGTTGCGTAACCAGTTTATTCCACACAATCACAAAAACGATTACTATGTAATGTAAGCTACGTGTACTTATAATACGAGTACACAAATAAAAACATGCGAAAACTAATATAAACACTCAAAAAATAAACTTTATGACCCAATTAAACATTGAATATCAAAAATATTTTGATTTTTACAAAATATGCAAAAGACAGACTTCAAGTTTGTAAAGCTAAGAATTTAAATTTCAAGATAAAAATAAGTAAGTATTAATTGCATTGTTCATCGAGTTTCTAAAATAAAATTGACTAAGTACTTAGTAGTATTTCAAATGATAGCTTTACGACTTCACCAGTCAGCACTGAAACATGAAATGCGACGACTTGTTTCTCCGATCATATATTTATGTCCTCTTAATAGGACATGTTACAAAATGGAAAGAAGCTTAACGCTAGCCATACAAGACGATTTATTTCATCTTCATACAGTGACAATCTACCTACAACAACAAGAGCAAAGAGTGACTAATTTGCATCATATAGGCAAAATTGAGGCACAGAGAGATATTTCCTTTCTCTGCAGCCAAATACACTGACAACAGAGAGAGAGAGGCAAAGAATAGAGGGCAGGAAAAAAAGAAAAAGAAAAGGCAAGTAGCTTTTTGGGTTGTCTCGTGGTTATGTGAGCCAGCCAACGGTGAAGATTCGATCGCATAACCCCGCAGACGACAACTGGTGTAGACGAACTCAGAACAGAACTATCTCATCATCTGCTGATTGATCCTCTCTCCGCTTCGTCAATGGCGGATTAGTCGAAGAAGATTTTCCACCCTCCATACGACGCCGTATCTGTGCCTTTCCCTTTTATCGACACCCCAGAGTCAGCGATTCACAGTTTGTCGTCCCTCTTCTCACCTCTCTCGTACGGTACAGGCGTTGCGAAACCCTAGGTCCGTACTCTCTCTGCTCTCTCTAATCATTCATTTCTCAGTTGAAGAAATGTGCGCTCGGTGATAACTTTCGTAAATCTGAATCGGAATTGTGTGAATTGTGTTTCTCTGATTTCTCTCGATTCAGATCAATAGTTTGCATCTTGTGTATGTGTGGTTATCGAGTCTGGCGTCGATTGATCGCTTCTCTGACAAAAAATGGGCCGAGAAATGGTTGATTAACTCTAGATTCTGGTCAAATCGTACATTTCCGTCGATTTTGTCTATTTGGTTCACTTGCTGAGGTTCGTAATGGTATTGGCAGTAGTCATCTCCATCTGGTGTATAGAAATGGTGTTTTGTTTTAGAGGTTATGATTGGGCATTGTTTCAATGTTGCTTCTAAACTCGATAATTTGTTAGAATCTGATAATTGAGCTGAGAGTCTGTTATTATGATAGTTCTAGGAACTTTTACTTTGTGGAGGACAGAGTTAGGATGTAATAATATGCTGCTGTGATGTTGCAAGAAGTTGAGTAATAAGTAGTTGTCTAGACTTTGTGGCAAGTTGGTGTATTGAAAAAAAAAATCGCTGCTGAAAATAGTACTTAAAGGGGGAAGATATGGAAAAAATCAGTGACATTTACTCATGTGTACCCAAGTTTCTAGAGTGGGCGAGGTGAATTTTTATACTTTCACTGAGAATTCTACGTTTGAAGTACATTATCAATTTCCTCTGTATCAAATGATGACTGGTGATTATCTTTATTATTTTTAATTATATCTCTGGTTGTGAAGTGCCTATTTTCATTTCACAACAATATGGGTGTAGTAAACGCTTGCAACTATACGATATGTACATATCATATGACACAATATAATTGACAAACTAATGAGCATATCTGGATAATTTGGAACAGTAAGTTTGCATTTATAGCACGTATCCTTTATGCGGGTGTTTCTTAGGCCAAAGTCTAACTTAATCTTGGTACATTGGCATGTTGGAGAACTACACATCAAATACAGCACTCAGTTTGTTAATAGGAAACGAGTGACCTGGCAACGATTTTATTCAAGAACACTCATTCCTGCAACGTCTCATACTCGTGTTTTTTGTTCTACAAGCATGGATTTTACTGGATATGACTGATCATTACTCATTTCCATGTTCTACTCATTTCCATGTTCTTATAAATAAAGAAGTGTGAGCGAATCTTCAAGTTACTTGGTGCACTATGATACATTACAAGAAATGCAGAATTTGTTTTGCTATATAATCTGATTTGGCAAATCTGGTTGAAGCTGGACTGTGACGAGGTCACTGAAGGTAGAAAGTTTCTTTGGCTGCTTGAACATATTCATGGCCCCTATTAACCTGTTGTTTTGTACCTAGAGAGTAATAAAGGAATGAGGAAAGACTGTAGTCAGCTTTTTGTTTGCTGTACACTTTTCCCTCTAAACTTTGTAAATTTGGTCTCATATTATGCCTCTGTTCTCGTCTCCACTATATTGATTGATGAAACACTAGCGGCGATTCATTAATTGCTATTATTATTGCAACCAGACTTTTTTCGGGGTTATATGAAGTAATAGTCTCTTCAATTTTTGTCTGTATACTCTTGACTTTTAGGTCTGTCTTCTTTTTTAAGCATAGCGACAGATAACTTTACAAGATTCCTATAGATGCAACCTTTTAAGCGGTTCCTTGGATACTTCTTACCATAGTTGTTTCAAACAAGTAGATGAGACTTTTTTCTCGAACGGAGTACTCCCTTTGTTTAAGGTTCTTTTCATGTACAACTTCGTGATAAACTTCTCTTTTTTGCTTGTTTTACTTGTGAAGAGATGGAAAAGGAAAAGTTGGTTTGACAGTGAGTAGGATTATGTGGTACTGAAAAATGGTACAAGAACGTGTCCTGTTTCTTCTTCTTTGTGTACATTACTTTTGCGGAAATCTGATTTTGAGCTGGTAGTTCTGTTGTAGTCGTGCGCACTTCTGATTGCTAAGCTGAAATAGTTTAGTTAAAACCTGAAAGATTCCAGAGCCTTTAGTTTTGTTCTCCCGTTTTCAGAATTTCATGGTGCATTAAATATATTTATGCAACCACGTCATCAAAACTTCTGCTAAAATGATGTGGAATTGGTGACTTTGGTGGATTGCTTTCTTTATTGAACTGAATGGTGCATATGGGCTCTTCTTAACCACTTATATTTGCTTGATAGGCATATTGGTTCTTCACATCTTGTTGCCTTTTTATATTGCCCCCTCCTTCTGGAACAGGCTGGGTTGTTTGAATGTTGGCAACATAGCGTGAAGTTACTTAAAAGGTATGACATTTCTGACTTCACCTCTTCTTTGAGTGATTGTCAGTTCAAACTAAGTTTTTGAAGTACTCGGACATTTTTTTTTTGCCTAGGTGATGAATTCCGGGCCAGCTTGTTGATCAAAGATTATCAGAATACATTCTCACTTATTGGGTTTGATAAGATGCATAGCCTACAATTGGCAGCGTTTATTGGAGCCTTGGAGGCTTAAGATCAGCTGAATTTCTTTACTTCGAAGCTCTAAAGATTCAACCTACTTGTTTTTATAGATCTTGTGAAATCAGTGATGTTATCTATGGTTCTGCATTGAGCAGAAGGAATATGATACCTTATGTCAGAAAACCCCATATAAATTTGATCCTCACATCTTCCCTGTACATATTATTTATGTTCTCTGGCTCATTAAGGAGAACAGAAGGTATTGATGTGTCATAAAAGGAGCATGGAACAGATGTCTGAAAAAAAGTATCCTGTTGATGCAAAAGATTACAAGTTATATGAGGAGGTTGGAGAAGGTGTCAGCGCCACAGTGCACCGGGCTCTCTGCATTCCTTTCAATGAGATAGTTGCTATCAAGGTTCTTGATCTAGAAAGATGTAATAATGACCTGGTACGTGTTTGCTCTGGCTGCTTTTGATATATATATTTAGCCCTATTCAACTATTCGATTGAGTTCAGTGTGAATATTAGTAGTTACTACTTTTGTGTCATGTAGTTGGCGGACCCGACCTCAAACACATTTCCAACATGTTTGTGCTGTGAATTAGCATCAATCATTTCCCTTAACCATGTTTATGCATTAAAGAGCATGTTTTGTGGAGGTGCTTGTTGTGAAAAACGAAAATATGCAGAAAGAAAGAATCAAAACACACAGATTTAAGTGGTTCGGCAAAACAGCCTACTCCACGGAGTTGCAGAGATTTCACTAAAACAGACGAATCGTCTCAGAGAGAATTACAAGCGAAATCAGAACGCTCAACATAACATGCTACGAACCCTAAGAACTCTATAAATAGACAACCTATCAAACCGGGCCGGATCCAAGCCCAAACGGGTCAAAACGGGTCAAAATATTTTTTTCGGGAGCGCTGCCCCCGAACCCCCGGGGGACATGTTCGTGATCGCTACGGCTTCGCTCCACTAATCATGTCTCCCTTTTCGGGTCGTAGCAAAACATGAACCGGGTCGATTCATAAAACGGGTCGCCCATGAACCAGGCCTCCACCCCCAACAGTGCTTAGCTCTCCAATTTTTTGAGATAAAATAATTGTTTCTTCTTACCAGTTTTATCCCCTAATCAAGCTCTCTGAATCTTTGAGGAATATTAAAAATGTCTTCGGTACATTTGATATATGAGTTACTCTTAAGCTAGCATTGTTAGTCTTTATCCCCGTCTTAAATGGATCGTCAAGAAGGAATATTCTGAAATGATAGTGTCATGATATGGTCTTGTGATATGAATTATGTGGTTTACGATGCCAAATGTTGAGTGATAACAAGGCTGAAGTGTGTTACCTCAGTTCTCTAAAACCCCTGCAAATTGCGAATTTTCTGTTACACGGTACGGATTTGGTGAGACGAAGCGGTCGAGCAATCTTTTGATATTTATAACCTCACGGTTTCTCCCAAAGGAAAAATAACATGTCGGGAATCCATATTGTGCTCCTAGCAAACCATCCGGTGGAGCTTGTTCCTACTAATACGAGTCCTCTTCCTTTCTATTGTCTCAGAGCCAGCCTGATGGGGAGGCGGTTAAAGAGGCGCTTTAGGGCCCCAAGCCAATAATTACTTACTAGTTGTACTTAATAGGGGCAGGTTCATAGTTTCAGTAGATATAAAGACTGAAGTTAATTTATGCTTCAGGTCCTCAGTCCTCAGCGACGAAAGCTACGATTTTTTTTTTTTTTTAAAGATGAAGCACCAACTTTTATGAAAGTGGATGAGATTAGCATGCTTGCAGTAGTGTTTTCTACTGTATCTATTGTTAAAGCGTTACACTTCACGTTTCATGTATAGTCTGAATTATAGTTTGTCTTTTTTTTTTTCTTACTTCCATATATAAGTAAATACTTATTGAACGACACAAATGGAGAAACTTACTAGTAATAAAATTGCATACTTGAGGTCTTTTTTTTTTTTTTTTTTTTTTTTTTAAAAAAAACAAAGAAAACAATAATATATTTTGGTTTCTCAAAAAAAAAACAATACTATAGAACTATAGATGTTAGTATCTCTACTAAGATAGAAAGCCAAGACTCATTGAGGTGCAATAAAAAATGAAGCATGTCATATTTTTTCAATACCAAACATAGCCTTACAAAGAATAACAATCTTCAAACATTACACGAGACTTTTGATGTTAACAAAAGTTTCTAATGGGTTAAATTGTGATAATTAATAACTTCCTACTATTACACTATTATTCCTACCTTTTGAAACTTCTCTCCCACTACTCTTGATTCTCTGAACTTGCATTATATAGATTTTGAGATAAGCAGACGCATTGGATATAGCATGTATGCTAGGATCATTTTAACCATATTACGGAGGCCCCGATTTTGATTATGCCCCCAAAATGCATGGGCCCCGCTCTACTGTCCTCGGGTTGATACTAACACATCATCTTTTCCATAATATATGAAGATTGGCCCCAATTTATTTTCTCATCATCGTTTATATTGACTTTTTAAATCACAGTAGTGATTGGTTGATGCCATGCTGAATATGAGATGCATATCCTTAACCTAAGCGACATTACATATTCTTGGTTGAATGTTGAGAACACAGTGCTTAAGTGCACTTGGGTTGAAAGTTAAGTCAGACATATTACTTGTTTGAACGATAGGGATCCTAAGAATTTCTGTAAGAAAAAGTCTACAGCGACTGGCTTGACATTCTTGTTCTTTCTCTGTACAGGATGGTATCCGTCGAGAGGTTCAAACAATGACCTTGACTGATCATCCAAATTTATTACGGGCACATTGCTCATTCACCGCAGGCCATAACCTGTGGGTTGTGATGCCGTATATGGCTGGGGGATCGTGCCTTCATATAATGAAATCATCTTATCCTGAAGGTTTTGAAGAGACTGTTATTGCTACTACGCTGCGCGAGGTTCTCAAAGCTCTAGTTTATCTTCACGCCCATGGTCATATCCATAGAGATGTCAAGGTGGGGATTTACCATCTAGTTATTGTGCTATACGACTGATAATGTTCAATAATGAATGAAAAAAGGTCTAAACTAGCATATTCTATTGAATTTTGGTGTGGAATGGAGACATTTAACTTCTTTCAACTACTTCACCTTATTATGCAGAAGGACTTGGTACTCCTATTAATTGACGACATTATTATTGCCTCTTTCTGTTATTTGTACAATATTGTGTAGGACAGAGCCACTTGTACTCTTTCAGGACAAGTTTCTTGTCTCCCTTTCCTCCTGTAGTGTTGTTCTTCTTTCCATTCTTTTAGTCACACTATGATCTACTATTTGCAGGCCGGAAATATATTAATTGATTCTGACGGTGCAGTCAAATTAGCAGACTTTGGAGTATCTGCATGTATGTTTGATACTGGGGACAGACAGCGCTCCAGAAATACTTTTGTTGGAACACCATGCTGGTATACTTTCTCTTGGCTGAGATTTTTATCTGGTTGAGTTCATGCATTCTGTTATTCAGTTATTTCACACAGAACTCGTATTGCTTAATTTAGCATAAATTCTTTCTTTATAATTTTCCAGGATGGCTCCAGAGGTTATGCAGCAGTTACATGGATATGACTTTAAGTGAGTGGGTGACTAACCTAACCTATTCTTCATCTTCCCTTCCCTACTCCGAGTAACATTGTAGTAAAGCTAATAACAATTGACTTCAATATTTATGATAACTGATTTCTGCTAACAGGGCAGATATCTGGTCTTTTGGAATAACAGCCCTTGAACTTGCTCATGGCCATGCCCCATTCTCTAAATATCCTCCTATGAAGGTGGAGACGTCTTTTATGAAATATCGTTTGTGAATATCGATGCATTTAATCAAATACACAGCTGATCTCTGTTCTCTTTGTTAAAGGTTCTGCTGATGACGCTACAAAACGCTCCACCGGGACTTGATTATGAGAGGGACAAGAGATTTTCAAAGGTCTGCCTCATTCATTTTGAGTATTCGATTTTCATGCTTTCAAAGACAGTTTGGTAATCTGGTATTCATGTGCAGTCTTTCAAAGAGCTGGTTGCCGCTTGCCTGGTGAAGGATCCAAAGAAACGCCCCTCTTCGGAAAAGCTTTTGAAGCACCAATTCTTTAAGCATGCTAAATCATATGATTATTTGTCGCGTACGATTCTTGCCGGCCTCTCCCCACTGGGAGAGCGTTTTAGGATGCTGAAGGTACAATGCTCAGCCGAAATGTTTAAAATCTTAGTGAAGTCTATGACTATATTGTTTCTCATACGCTTATTTTTATTTTTGTTCAGGCTAAAGAAGCGGATTTGCTCGTACAAAACAAGGATTTATACGGAGACAAAGACCAGCTGTCACAGGTAACCACACAATTTATTAGCTCCTCAAACAGAAGGTGTTAACCTTGGTATTTCTCCCTAATGACTAATCAACCACACGACCAAATTTGTTAACTAGGTTAATAGTGTTTCAAATAGTTAATGTAATATCCAATTTGCAAGTATTTATATCTTAGATTGTGCAAATGACAATTCCAAAACTTATGTGCGTAGGATAGTTTGTTTGATATTTTCTGTTTTAGAAGGACTCTGCATTTACCTAAGCTCATTAAACTAGTTAACGACAAGTCTGTTTTTTGAGAGAGACAGTTGTATTTTGTTTTCCCTAATGAATAATCAACCATGTGCCCAAATTCGTTAACTAAGTTAATAGTGTTTTCAAGAGTTAATTTGATATCCACTTGCAAGCATTTTATATCTTAGAAATGAAATGACAATTCCAAAACTTTTGTGCATAGGATAGTTAGTTTGATATGTGCTGTTTTAGAACTTAGAAGCACTCTGCATTTACTTGGGCTCACTAAACTTGTTGAGCTCAAGTTTGTTTATTTGAGGGAGAACAGTTGTAATTTATCGAGAGTGACTAGGGTTGATTTTGAGTTGAATGTGTTATTGAAACAAGTTGTTCTGGGTTACTGTGTCGTCCTAAATGATTCCAGATAGATAGTGCAGTTGACTAGTTATTCTGGCACAGACTACTGGCATAACACGACTAAGTACACCCGTACGTTGATTTTGAAACAAGTTACACGGCAGGTAGAGGAGGTATTCCTCCTTTGTGTACACATTGTCTATGTCAATGACTGATTTAGTTTTTGTGAAGAAAATGTCTTCTATAGTGCAATATCTACACACAACGAGACACGCAACACAGACTAGTGAACTACCTTACCCAAGTGATTATTGAAGCTGAATTTGGAATTGTATTTCTTGTACCATGACAGTATGACCTATTCATCGAGAGGGAGAGAGACAGGAGTAATAGGGTCAGTCCATTTTCCTAGTTGAGTTTTATCATTAGCAAAAAAGACTTCCTTGGAAGATAGATAGGAAACTGAAGCTGGCAGCCATATCCTAGAAGTGTTTATGCAGTAAATGGGGTTCTGCAGCTTGTTGTCGGTGTTACTCTGTGAAAGAAAGCAAATATATCGAACAAGATGGTGTGTTTGGTTGTCCGCCTTGGGTCTGTATGAAGATCTGATATAGTTGTCGATTGCATGGACGTTGCTTACAGAGTGCATCCGGTTTCTGGTGGGAATGCAGAAGGAACTGGAAACTTTCTTTTTGCACTGCTTCTCTTTTCTTCTTTCCTTCAAAATTCAAATATAGCATGTATTAACATATGAGATATAGCTACTCAGAGCTCCATGAAGTATGCTGTATTCATGTCTTGGATACTGTTAAGGTTTGAAACTGAGCTTCGTCTTCCTTGCAGCAAGAATACATTCGAGGAATCAGTGCCTGGAATTTTAATCTGGAGGATTTGAAGAATCGGGCTGCTCTTGTATGGCATTATCTTCTTTATATAAGAACTAGTTATTTGATTCATTCGGAACATCATTTAGTCACATGACATTTGCTAACTGCAGATTCAAGATTATGATTATGAACCAAACACTGAAGATCTAAGAGAAAAACAAGACGATTCTGTATGTCCTGCAGAGAGGGTGTCTCCCGTTGAGGCTAATCAATCTTGTGCAGCTGTTCACGTGGATGTATCTTTCTACCTTCTGGCAACATACATCTCTTTATTTCCTGGCATTGTTTCTCACTTGTCCTGTTAACATTTTATCTCAGTTCTAATTGTACCATTCACATTTCTGTGTTTCAGGATGGGCTTGATAGTATAGAAGATTTAGAGACATCACTTCCTACGTTCCCTATCAAACCTCTGCAAGCACTCAAGTAATTTTCCTTTGTGGTTCCTGATTTTTCTTCTATAGCTGAGAAGGGATTGTGATATTGCATTAAGTGCCCTATTGTTTCCATTATTAACTGTTATGCAAGTGTCTTTAAGATTGATAAATGATGTATGGTGTTGTGCTCAACTATCAGGGTTAGCATGGTAGCCACTGGCCAGATCGTTGAACTTCACTTAAATGACCATTAATGGGTCTCCATTAAATAGAGACTATAAGAAGAGAAGTTTCACCTATGGAAAGGGTGGTGTGAAATGTACATGCACAGACATGTATTCATACATTTATACACGAATTTGATTGTTTTACATATCTGTGCATATTACATATCTGTGCAAGTGCTATACTTATATGAGATACAAATTTTAAGTTGAGATTCCAGACTATTGAATTACAGACAAAATTTGAAGTTTGGAATTAGTAAATAACTTATATTTGCACGTGGAAGACGTGTGCAAATGTAGCAACCTTAGAGAAAATCACGTGTAAAATTTTGCGTTTCTGATTGTGTAGCATGCCTTCAACACAATTTCCAATCTTAGTTGATCAGAAATCATGGGAACCAATTAACAGATAACCTAGACAACTTCAAAAAGTTAAATGTTCTGTTGAAGAAATAAATTTGTAAAGAATAAACCGATTAACTGTATGATTATTTTACCACTTTCTCATGTCCGTTTCTCCAGCAACCTTTCAACTTCTCCCCAACAGTCCCCCCTTGTTTTTCGCGATGGCCCTCTTCAGGGGCTCGTCGCTGGTGGTGGCGAGTCCCTTCATTCTACTCAGTCCACTCTCTTGATTTAGGGTACTGTTAGCTCAGCCATTGGAGAAATCTAGAAACTCTTTTTGCAACATGGAGCCCTAAAACCATTTATGTCCTGGGTGTTGTCGGTCGGCGATGATCGGAGATTTTTCGACTCTGATGCTGTGGTATCAAGTCAAGCGGAGTGAATTGAATGGATCTGTTAGTTTTAGTTTACTGGTTTTTTGTTTATTTAAGTTGGGTTTATACCACCTAAGTGCAGCGTATTCCACCTATGTGCAGCCTTATCCCACCGACATGCGATGTTCTACCGCCTATGTGCGGTGTTGTGTCGCACTTGGTCTTTTAGATCTGCTATGAATTTGTTGTGGTCGCCAAAAATCGTTGTCGTGAATAGGGTATTAACATCTTCACCCCCTCTTTGCTCCTGATCTTGTTGGAGGTTAAAAAACACATCAGTCGTCAATTGGTGGTGAAAACGGGCGTCTCACTGTCACATTGTGTGAATCGATCAATGAAATTTGGTTATCCCTAGAGGTTTATTGTGCTGTTCGACATGATTTTGGAGCAGAGAAGTGCCAAGGATAGGAAATTGATATCTTGTAATTGATATATTGGTTTCTAAAATAAGATGTTAGGCATCTTTAAACAAACATTGGTGGCAAACTCAGCAAAATCATCATATAAGAAGCTCTCTGTTGCTACTGAGAACAACTACAGTTAACTTAATGAATTCAGTTTGTTAACAACAATCATAAAAAGATCTCCATCTGAATTGAGGTGGTTGAACTGTTACTTAGGAATGGTGGTAGTGCTTCATCTTATTTGATTGGTGTACCAAATCAATAATCCAACAATTCTGATGTGGTATGTGCAAGTATGCAAATGTATGCATGACCCTCTGTTGGGTCATGTGGTGGTGTTTTTAGGTTTTGGTTAGGGAATTGATTCTTACACCAATCTTTTTTGTCGGTTACACCGAATTTTACTTGTCTAAGACATTATTGCCCCTTTCAATCAATTATTAGTAATTTTTTCATTTATTATGTAATCATTTATTTTAGGCAAGTTTACAATTCAAATATCGTCCAATGTTTTGGCCATTTATATTGACATTTTTGTAAGGCAGTTTTTAGCTTACAAAAGGGCAGACAAACATCCCATTGACATTTTATTCAATTGACTTCAAATGGCAATAGCAACGCAAGGAATTGAACACAAGTGGTAGGAGATTGACGCAATATAGCTTAATGGGTGATGGAATCATTGAGGATTATTAGTTTGGGGGGGGGGGGTAATGTTGAGGTGTAGTCTGCCCTTCTTAGTAGACTGCAAAATTTATGATCAAGCCAAACTTGATTTGTATCTCTATGGAGAATTCCATACATCACTAAATTCAGCCACAACAAACTATCATGATTAGATAGACTGTAAGTTTGTCTCTCAGTTCTTCCAACGTTCTTCAATGTCTAGGAAAAGTTGACATATACTTAGTTAACAATAACAACGAATCTGACTCCAATCTCATAGGAAACAAATATTTTTCATGAAATAAATAGAGAAACTGCCTTATAAAAATGTCAAAATTAATGGCCAAAACATTGTAGGATATTTGAATTGTTAACTTGCCTCAAATAAATGATTACATAATAAATGAAAAAAATTACCACTAATTGATTGAAAAGGGCCAAAGATTTCTTGACAAGTAAAATCCGGCGTAACTGACAAAAAAGACCGGTGTAAGAATCAATTCCCTTGGGTTATTTTAGTTTTTGGAATGTGTGGTTAAGGTGAGGAGAGAGAGTGCTCTCTATCTTTACCTGAACCACATATGCCAAAAACCAAAAAAATAAAAATAAATTAAAACGGAAAAACTACTCTTCCTAACACCCTCAATAGGCATCAAATAAACCGCAGTGAACATAATCTTAGGTTAGAGTGACTAATCGTCCTCGCTCCTAACTTTTGGTTATCTGATATTCTTTGTTTACTTAATATTTAAATATAGGATTGTGGGTATTTCCCATGGTTTGAGCCATTTGGTAGTCTAGATCAGTTGATTGTTCAGTTAATACAGAGTTACAGACACTGATTGGTATAATATGTACTGGGTTCAGGGACGGGTATCTGCACTCTTGAAGATCTCTTATGTAGCCTTATCTTCTACCTGTAGAAGTGTCTGTGTTGTGCTCTGATGTACTTATTTTCTTGCAGAATGCATGTACTGGGCTTGTTTGGGGACCATTAAATCTCCAACTATTAGGATCTGATTTTTTAACATATGGTCGGAATGAAGAGAGAATCTCTCTCCTTCACTAGAAGCGCATGTTAGAAAACCTGAGTGTAATAACCGGATATAACATCAGTCCCCAGGCATGGCCAATGTTTTAGGTCTGGCAAACATTAGTAACACACATGCATTCATATATGTAATGCGATAAACTAGACACTGGCACTTTTCGATACATGTAACTCTTTTTATTTCCGAGCTATCAGTTATGTAAGTTTGTGCATTGTTCCAGAGGTTGCTTTGATGTCTGCGAGGATGAAGGGGGAACTGATAGTCCAAGTTGGAAAGACGCCACACAATTGGATACAATTAGGTCATTGCCAAAGGATGGAAACCCAGAAGTTGGAAGAAATGGCGAGAACGTGGTATCAGCTAGCCCTCTCCCTCGCCCTATACTTACTGCTCAGAAATCTTTTATGAGTGGTCCTCTACTGCATGATAGTATTCCATCTCCCAAAAGGGTTGGCGGTGATGGTGACAGGTACATTTATTCTTTCTGAAACGAGTACTTATCGTGTTTTTCCTACTTACTATAGATAACTAACATAGCTTTCTCAGTTGTTTTGAACTTTCTGGTGAAGTTTGATGTAGTTTTGTGCTCTTTAAACAAAAGATTATGGAGTTCTTACTTCTCTTCCCCTCCAATCCTTCAAGGTGTTCTATTTGTTACAGGTTTTTCTTTAGATAGCTAATGTTTACTATGAATGTCAAGCTTTTTTTTCAATAAGGGTATCTCCTTTCAAAGTTCCAAGCAAAACAAGTTTGTAAATTGAAGGCTTAATTGCACTATGTCACAAACATCTGCACACAATTTGCAATGTCCCTTGTAACTACCTTTCTCCCAGCTGTCCCAGTAACTGCCGTTTCTTGGATCCTCCCCTAAGATGAATTTTCTCCACTTAAGCTATTGGATAGAGTGAATACTCAATTTATGCACTCTTTTGGATATTTTTGTGGCTATTCAAAATGCTTAAATACCCTGTTGAGGAGAAATTGCAAGCCAGCAATACCTTGTAGTATTGCTAAAATATGTAGTTTAGGAATTCTGCTGAAGTAGATGATTATGGGCCAGATGCTGCAGTTTGCTACCTTATATTAGGTTCTTAGGACGCCCGAGAGTCTTAGTTGTGTCTTCTGTCAACTGCATCTCGAAATCGGTACAGATTTATGCTTGTCAGCCAGCCATCATGGGGTATAGTGCATTGAGATGTACTACTACTTAAAGCGCAAAGTTCTGGCATTGATAAATTATATTTCTTCAGGGAATACAGTTCATTTTTCTTCTTTTTGTAAAAAAGCTAGCTTCAGTGCATGGAGTATATTATTTTAGGAATTCTTACTTTGAAAAGTATTCCCATTTGTCTGCTATGGAGTTCTTGATGCCCACAAGCTATAATAAATCTGTACGTTTGTAAGCAGTTGTAGAAATGGTTCAGATTTAATTGCTTTTGCGTCCAAAAAATCCCAACACGGATGCATAGCTAGGATCGTAGTTTATGCAAGATGCGGTGAATTTAAGTTAGATACAATTTCAGTTGCCAGTTTGATATACAGATTTGTCAATGACCATAAATAGTTCTCGCTGCGAGCTACATTGTAGAATCACACTCTTTGCACATCTATGCCATATTTATCCTGTTTTAGAATGGTAGATGCCCAGAAGGTGTTCAATGGTGATGGTACTAGCGGTTGATCACCTTCACCGAAACTGCTATAAATCTACAGAAGGGGGTGGCCTAGTGGTGAGGGACCCAAGGGTTTGTTTCCTTTGAGGTCTCAAGTGATTCTCGCAAAAAACCATTTCCCCTTGAGGCCATCGCATGCTCTCTACCAGGCTCCTAGACACCAGCGTTATAAAAAAGGAACAACAAAACTTCTATATAAATCAATAGAAATTAGGGCAGTCGCTGCAGTAATTAGTGACGAAGATCTATCTGTTACTCATTGACCTAGTCAAACTTATAATAAATCTATGAATAGAGCGTGTTGTTTTTCTTTTTCTCTCATCGCATTGAAAATATCTCATGGTCGACGTTGTAGTTCACTACTGACTTGTTAGTGTTCACTTGGTCTCAAGGGAGTTGGTGCATCAAAGATATCCCGCAGAAAGGAATTTTAGTGGTCCGTTACCTTATCGTCCCAAGAAAGATGTCAACAACAGTGTATCTGGTAGGTTCATATGTTAACTTATTTACTTAATCCTTGCCAGATGCTTACACTTGCAATCTTTGACAAATCTGTTCCTTGTTGTGCCATCTGATAATACAATAGAGGATACGTCAGAAGGAGCAGTTGTCCAGCGTAAAGGGCGCTTCAAAGTTACGTCTGCAGAACTGAGTCCTAATAAGGTACACTATCTTCAAAATATGTTGCAGGGTAAAGGAGAGCATGCCTCGTCCTTCCAGTATTTACTTGTTTCTATTTATAATACCATGATCTATCTTGCATAATGCTGTACAATTATTTAACATGTGTATTTATGATTTACGAATTCATCCAGTAAATGAGTATTTAAATCTGTGGATGTGCTTCAACTGCAACAAGTATGCTGCTGCATGAGCAATTTTCTGTTGACTTTCCTTTTGCTTTTTTGCTACTTTATTTAAACATAAGATTCCTTGAATTCATTCCTTTATACATTTCCCCTTAAGGAGAGATGTGTTGAATTAAAATAGAGCTTGATCGACAAATGACACTGGATATTGTTTATTACTTTCTTTGTTTCATTGGATAAATAAAGATGGAGGATTCGGTTTAGTGCTTTCCAATGTTATACTATGAGAACATTCTTCTAATATAAGTGGGAACTTATATTAAATGCTTTTTATACATTCCTTGTGGGCAGAGAAGTGTTGCGTACATTATATTGTTAATATGCACATATAGCTTGACCCGAGAAGATGGTATGCAAGGAAGTTGGATGACACCTTAGAAATGTAGCATGTAGTGGTCTGTGGAGCAGAGAAGTTTTTGTGTGAGCTTTATGAGGTAGGTATCAGATTGTTAGGCGACTGAGCAAACTAGTCTCACCAGCCACTGACAGATTCCACGCGTGCTATGCTGTTTTTTCCACATCTCCAAAAACCGACACTTTTACAGATTGTGTTTTTTTGGGATATAATTGGTACGGAAGAAAATGAAGAACTAATTAGTGTTAAAGCAGTAATACTGTACTAATTATTTTAAAAGGCATTTTCTATAATTTATTTATTAAGAAGGCAACTGAGTTAGACTAAGGTTACAAATGCCTCTTTTGCACTCTTATTGAACTTTTATTGCATGAATCATCCAATATGTGAATTCCACCCACACCTATGTCATCCCAACAGTCTTGTCCTATGAAAATTCAAGTTTTATTATTTTCTTCTTGTGTCGATTTTATCCAACAACACGACGTGAAAACATGAACATCCAAAGTTCAAGACAAAGAATCAGTAAGAGCAGTTCCATTGATGTGAAAATGTATCCCAAGACATGCCTGTACCATTAATCAATGAAAAAGAAAACTGAGATCTAAAATTAAAAAATTCATGGAAGGTCAAAATCACATAGACAGATTTGGTGCCAGTAAATCCATCGAAGAAGCTGATACCATTAGGGATTTCAGCCAGTAATTATTGTTTATGTAATTTATTGTTTCTTCGTCAGTCCTCTTAGGCTTTCATGATCCTCTTCAGTATAGTGTTAACCAAATTTGAGAGTAGTAGTTCCTAATATGGTTTCGATTTGTGTTCTATTTGTTTTGTACAATTATTTGTTGCTTAATCAGATTCTTCTTGCTCAATAAAAGAGGGTAGTATGGACATTAGTTACTCTAGATTCTGCCTTTTTGCCGCCTTAATAAAGAGTAGCTGGGAACTTGCTTTCTAAATAATTTTTTTAGTTTTATTGCCTTCTTGACAATTTTTTCCATTATCTGCCTTATTGTAATAATCTTTTTTTTTTTTTAATCAAACATCTTCCACTGTATATTCTTTCTTAATTTTTGCAGTTACCTATTTTAATATTTCACATTTTTTTTAGTAGTATGAAAATGTATTCATTGCCACACTTTTTATGAGATTCAGGGACCTACAAGTTCCACCATTGCGGTTCCTGGAGGATCCACCAGTCCAACAACTCCTTTTCTTCCAGCTGCTTCGATTCTTCCATCACTGCAAATCATTTTACAGCAGAACACAATGCAAAGGGTCTTCATCTGATACCTTAAACTGTTGTGTTATCCCCCTGTGACATTTCTAAAATGGCTTTCTAATTATTTGTTGACAGGAGGAGTTACAAAGACTGATGAGATATGTGGAGCAGACCTCTGGTATTTTTTTTTACATCAGTTAAAACAGTTTAAATGTTTCGGTTAACATGCAATAGTTCTGTTGGGTTTGATCTGTATTTCCATTGACAGGTAACTTGGCGGAATCCTCTGAGGTGCGGACTTACAGCCTTTTACAATTTTTTGCTTAGTCTAGTAATAATTCAATTGTCCTCACCAGTTCACGCCCTTCTATTGTTTGTTTCTGTTTATCAACTTCATTGGGGTCTCTTGCGGTGTTTACTGTCTACTATCTCCAGTTCTTCTTTCAAAAGGCATCTTGCTTGCAGGATTAAAATATTTATTTTCCAGTTTATTTGAAGTTCCTAGATTCTTCCAAATAGACTTTGGGTGCATATTTTATTTTCCTGGTTATGTGAGTTTTCACGTTCATGTTTTACCTGTGTTTTCTCTTTATTTTCCGGGTAAAAGACAAAAACCACCCCTCGAGTATGGGTTATATACAAAAACAACCCTCGTGTTTGGGGATATACAAAAACCACCCCTGTCAGTGGACGGACGTTAGACAAAAAGCACCCTTCTGTTACAATCAATTAGTATGGGGTGCAGTCTGTCTTTTTTATGACCATTTTACCCCTATTTGTATATTTTTATTTATTGTGTTCATATTCTTGGTGTTCACCACCACCATCACCACCACCGCCACCATCACCACCACCATCATCACCACCGCCGCCGCCACAGGCCACATCCAAACCTGCTCCTACAAACTACCAATTACACCCACCATTCAAACCCAACAACTTTTTTTTGATGAATAAGGTGTACATTAAGAAGCAAAGGAGGAAACACTTGAAGGGATCAGTCTCAACAAAAGAATCCAAAAAACAAGGCAAAACTGATACATCTAGAACACCAAAAACTTCTGGGTACAAGCCCATTTCGCTATGTTGTGAGAACAAACATTTGTTGATATGGGAATGAAGTATACTTTGCCACCAGAAGTCTCCATTGCGATTTTGCAAGCCTTGACTCTAGCAGTAAGTAGCCATTGACCTTTGCTTTTTCTTTAAAAAAGAGGTTTGCCACAACTTGAGAATCAGCTTCAAAGGATGCATATATCCACTTTTCATGCTTAATTTTAGGATAGCTCTTTCGATAGCATTAAACTCAGCTTCCATAACAGAATCACATCTCCCTTCCATGGTTTGAGCTGTGACCACTTCAGAGTTTGAATTTATTAACCACATAGGCTGCCATAAACTTACCTTCTTTGAATGAGGCATCACAATTAAACTTTAGAAAACCTTCATCTAGAGGTGACCATGCTGGATCCTTGTTACAGACAGTAGATCTGTGTAGGTGGTCATTTGGAGTACAGAGATGTTCCATGTAGGCTCTGTTACAGTCCAACAACCTCTCCCAAAAGTCTATTAATTCCCCCGACAAATCCTCCAATACCCATCTCTCCTACAACTCACCAATTGCCCCTTATTCTGTGATTTCATCCACCTTCAAGCTTCCTCTTCTCCGCCGAACTCAAATTCCGACAAGAACAGACCCAGCCGATAACCAAACTCTGGCTTGAACCTCGTCGCCTCCGCCGCCTGAATAGATCGACAAGGTCGCAGTGTTGTACCGGTTCTTCCTCTCTGCTTCCGATTGAGGGTGGGTCGGTGCTTTATGAACAGAGATTACCCAAAACCGAAGAAGATTGATGTGTTCCAATGGTCCTGGATTCAGAGAGAGAGAGGAGGTGGCCACTTCACCAAATCCTGGTTCGCTACTTGCAAAATTGACGGCCAGGGACAAGGGTTCTCCGACGCGTCTCCGATCACATCCCCGACATCAACCCCGTCGTCGACGACTGCATACCGTTCTTCGATTCCTTCCGATCTGGGTTCTCCCCATCTCTCCCCTCCTTCCTCTACGCCGATTCACTCGGCGGAGCCATCGCTTTGTTGATCACCCTCTGGAAGGACGGATCTAGTCGCCCCTGTGACAGTATCATCCTCAACGGTGCGATGAAGAAAAGAGATGGAGGCGCAGCGTGAGGATGAGGAAGAAAAGAAAAGTGGGAGAGAGAGATTAGGGTTTAGGATAACAAGTAGTGGGTAATTTTCTTACATTCTGGGGGTATTTTTTCCTTTTACTCATCCGTTATGTCACCATTAGCCTCGTTATCAGGCAAGGGTGGTTTTTGTATATCCCCAAACACGAGGGTTGTTTTTGTATATAACCCATACTCGAGGGGTGGTTTTTGTCTTTTACCCTTATTTTCCAATACTCGGTCCTGGAAGATTTTCCCTTAAAATGGGATTCTAAAATCCAGGATCACAGTATCCACCATGCTACATCTCTTGTTCATCACTCGCCACTTTCTCCTTGGTCTCGAAATTCCTGTTTCGGTGAAGTTCCAGCCTGTATTACTTGTTTCGTTGAATTTTCATGATAAGCTAACCACTTCAAATTAACAACTTTCAGCTGGCCATTCTAGATTGTGTATCTTCTGATAATGATACTGCCAACGGTTTTGGAAGTGTTAATGTCTTTTAGTCTTATGAAATGATTGATGCAGGTGTCTGCCTCTTCTGCTAGGGAGAGAGATTTACAGTCCCAGGTGACTCAATTACAGCAAAGGTATGAAGCAAGTACTGTTCAATAGAGTGAAGTGTTGCTTATCATAAATTGGTTCTTACTGACCTTGTTTGATGTATCAGTGTTGGGAGTCTAGTTGAAGAATTACAGAGACAAAAAATGAGAAACGCTCAGGTGCATTTTCATTTCTTTCCTTGTTAAACTGGAGATTTAGAGGTTAACTTTTGTTGTAATCCCGAGATACAATGTGAGCCTAGTAGCCTGCTGATAGTTTATAGGTTCGCTTAGGGCTTGATATTTACTTGCTTTAAATATCTAATGATGAACGAGTGGAGTTTACTAAAATCAAGTGCTCGAATTGGAGTTTGAGACCGATTCCCCAGTTTTATTTCTTCCTAGTGCACTGTACATAGCATAGAACTTGATTAGAACGGAAACATGAATTAGTTGTGTCTGCTCTTCAGGAGGTTTTAATATGACACAAAGACACTTTCACCCCCTTCGAGTTTGGGAAATGACACTTTCATCCCTTCAGCGTATCAAACTTCAGACACTTACACCCCCCTGTTTGTGTCATTCCATACTCTAACGAGGGAAAATTTGTCCCAATGACTACTATCAGTGACGGACCCCCACCCTCAGACTAATCACTATTAAGGAGCGTAGGTGTCCTGAAATTCGGCAAAATGAAGGGGGGGGGGGGGGGGAGTATCTTTTAACTTTAATAGGTATGAACCACATTGAATTGTGAGTCCATCTGGTGCAGTTTGTAAATAGTTTTGCAACTTGTCAGTTTAGTTCCTTTGATACCTTAGGAGAGGCCTGTACTCTACTTTTCCTATTCTATCATACGCCTACTGGGGGTCTTGAACCAGAGACTGATGAACAGCCTCACAAGATCCTAACCACTGGGCTAGACGGCGAGACTGACTTTTGTATGTTCTTTTGCAGCTGGAGAAGAGGTTGAATCTTTTGGCAAAGAAAGAAGACAAGATAGTAGAATGATTCATTCCTAGACCAGAAAGAAATTGCATGCATCTTCTGGACCCATTTGGCAAAGAGTTCATGATAATCTGCGAGGCGCTCCTATTAGAGAGTGGGTTCGGTGTTATTTTTTCTTTTAATTTCTTTTTGTGTATCATGTGTGAATGTTTAGGCAGGTCTAAAATTTTGAGTGGCTGTTCCCCAACCCCTGGAATGTGGTCTGTGTTGTAATTTTAATGATTCTCCCATGTAATTATTTGGTTACACATTCCATTGTTGGAAGATCTCTCACATATGGTACGCTGCTATGATGATTTCCCAACATTATTTGGTTACACATTCCATTGTTGGAAGATCTCGCACATATGGTACGCTGTTACGACGACTTCCCAAGATTATTTGCATATTTTGTCGGTCACCACATTTTATTTGGTTCTACATTTCATAGGTCACTAAAGAGTATATCTTCTGGGACTCTTCAAGGTTACAATTATTTGCACAGCCGTTTTCGCATTCTTGCAAAAATAACCGAAGCTCGTTACAGGTATTGGTTGATCAAGTAATACGAACTTTGTTATCTGTTGGAAAGATGACATGAGCTCATCTCTGATAGACAGAGAAAATAGTGCGAAAAAGATAACAAGTGCTTGGGTCCAACTAGTAACAGCTACAGTCTGCAGATTGAAATCTAACGTTGACAGAATGTTAATCGAAGTTGGATTAAAAACTTCAATTAAAATTTGGCGCTATAGATTTCATTTGTTTAAACTGAAGATCTGCATATTAAAATAAATGTAGAAAAGTTATAGGATATCCAAAATTGAGGATTTTTTTGTTGGTTCTCGAAGTTAGAAATAACGCCTCTAAAAAAAAGTTAGAAATAACTAGCATTATATTTGCGGTGAATGAAAGCTGCCCCCACAAAATTGAGAGAATGTCGGTCACCCAAGAGACTCATAAAATCATGTTCCAACAAATAATGGGGGTATTTCACAAGCACAAACCCAATTAGTTCATTTCCATCAAAATCCACTTCCCAAATATCTTTCATTTCCTCATCCCCAAACTATATAACTAAGAAATTCATGCTAGCAACCTTGATGTGCCAGGCTCATCTTTGTAGCAATAACTTTTCGATTAAATTCTGTACTTTCATCCAAGAAAAATCTAAATGATGACAGGAGTGTTGTCCATGTTACATGCAAGTCGCGAACAAGAAGATTAGCTGAGACTTGATCTCAAATGAATTGAATGAAGACTCTTCTTGTTGAGGAGTAGAGATCTTCAGCAGCGTGCTACCAGATGCGATTCTCAATAACAGAATGAACGATGCCTTTCAGTGTCTCCTGCACGACACAATGGCAACAACAATCAGTTGCACCCTCTTTTTATATGTTGAACAAGACATCTGGTTTTCTAGTGGCGTACCGCGGAGTGGTCCTTGAGACCAAGGGAAAGTACTAATGATTTTGAGGAGCCAGAGCTGCTGCAAGCACGGACACAACCACATTAATCGAGATAGGGACGCAAAAACTGTTGCATAGTTTATCTAGAAGAACTCAATATATAATTATTGTAGGAATCGGTTGTCTATGTAAACTGTAAACACCAGATATTACAAAGGGTCAAATCTACCTAAAGCATCTATCTATCCTCTGGGAACTGTCCTATTCGAAGATTGGCATCAATGCAGCTACTTTCAGATGAAAAAGTTAGATTCTTAGGCTCCGTTTGGTTGGTGGTAAAATATTTACCTGTAAAATGTTTTCCCTTGTTTTGGTGCAATTTGGATGGAGGTAAAATATTTTCCTGTAAATGTTTTCCCTCAAACGATGTAAAATGATTTACACATTTCAAATTCGTAAGCCATTTTCCGGAGAGTGAAGGAGCACAACAACTCATACTAACACCTCCACCACCAATAACCACCACTATCACCTACCTCCACCACGACCCATCACCGCCACCCATGACTACCACTGCCGTCACGGCCCACACCAAACACGAGATAATAATTGCAAAGAAAAATTTTTCACACAAATATTTTATGCGTAGTATATTTTCCCTTGTAAAACATTTTACTGCAAACCAAATAGAGCCTTAATGTCTCCGTCTATTTCACTGCCACAAAGTGGTCTCATCTCTCTGGATTCAAAAGGGCGAAGTCGGCAAGAAAGAGCTTTACGTAGCCATGGGTACCACCACCATAAGACTTGATGGAACTGAGCAAGAAATCTCTCAAGTGGAAGAGGAGAAGCTCGAATGGGAGCACGGGTGGTCTAATAGATCCAAGAATAAGACTGGGATATTTTCTGGGTCTGCTTTGAAAGAAATTTCAAAATTGTAATATCTGTACTTCACACAACATGTAAACCTCAAACAAGGGTTGGGGAAGTGGTCTAAGATTCCAGGAACTTCGATCACAACTCCCTACCATTGGGCTGGCGGCTGGCCAAGGGAGCTATAGCAAGTATTTCTTATTGGAAAAGGAGATATCTTATCTTGCGCATGAATTTTACTGTAGGTCGAGTAATAATAACACCAAGATTCCAAAAATTAGATCGCGAAGAAGATTTCATTACAAACTATGGTTGCAATCTATTGTTGGTAAGCAAATTTCCGTGTTAAACCATTTGTTCAGATCAAAACATTTAGAAACTATTGACAAAATACGCCAAGGCTCGTGACTCGAAAATCTACTTATTTCATACAAAGTTGTGTGCATCTAAAACTTCATGGTCAACCTCTGGATTTCAGACTCAAAGAACGTAAACGAGATATATGGGAGAGGAACTTACCCATGTAGCCTAGTGGATAAAGGTAATAGTTAGGAAATTCGTATCCAAAGGTTCAAATATTGGGAGTGTTGCATTAGATCCTTTAATAATTGATGTTCTTGCTTGTATAGAAAAAACAAATGCAAGGAGAGATACTGAAATGAAGTAGCCCGGATTCTCCCCAAGAATGTTCAAGTGACGATGTAGCAAAATCATGAAAAAATAGTCAACACTGGATAAACTAAGTTAATCATTATGAAATCTTTTCAAGTGGTTTAATTGAATCAATACACAATCTTATCATCCTTATCAACAGGTTTAAATTTATAGGGCACGGATCAATAAATTAAGAGTACATGGCTTAAGTATGAAGATGAGAAGGTCCATACCTTATATATTCAATCAGCTGACGAGCACACGCCACCAGCATAGGCTGCAGATCAAGGTTTTGGCAAATAAGTTTGTTGCTTTTGAAGGCAGTAAGTTACATAAATTTATCCTTAAGACTGACTAACCTCATCCCGTTTACCGAACATAACAGAGACGCTGTATGTTGGGTTTATCGACATTCCTTCCTCCTTCCTGCCAAGGACAAATAATATATCTTGAGACTCAGATTCTGGGGAATTTCAAAGGTATATACAAGTAGTAGTGATTGATTTTTGCCTGTTAACTAAGAACCTAAAAATTAGCAGACGGGTTCTAGTGAGCAAAAGTATGTAGGACATTTTACCAACATATACTCAAATACTTGGAAATGAGTAAACAGTCATCTTATAAATTTCTTTAAGATAAAACAATATATCCAAGATACAACTAGAATTTAAGAATTGGCAAAGGGAGTTCTAGTAAGCAAAAGCATGTGTTGAACTTCACGACATACTCAAAACTTTAAAATGAAATAACAATTACCGAGAAGAATATGTGAGTAACGGTGTGTGCTCTTTTATAATATCTATAGTTTCATCCTTTTTTTTTCTTTTTTCTTTTATAACATCTTTATAAGATATTTCCAGATAAAGTCAGAGGTTTCCGTTCCAACATTCGAAATCAGAGCAAGACGGTCATTAACCATAGGGGTTAGGTAATCAGGGCCTGGGGACTATTCAACAGCCACACGGCTGGGACAGTGTTAGGAGCTGTAGAAGCACATCCCGCTGGAAAGTTTTTGCTCACGACAGTGCAGAAATGTGAAGCGTGTTGTTAGGATCATGCTTACTTGGAATAGTGTAACCAAGCCAGAATGACAAAGCTTTAAGCTCGATAATATATGGAGGCTCAACAAGTAAAACTACTACTTATCTTCCACTTACTTGAAGTCCCTATCTTCAGGGCAAAGTTTGTGGGAGATAGTTATTGGTAGTGAAGCTACGCTTCATTTAAGTGGAATCGAGGACCGGAGTGCAATGTACGTGATCAAGATTTAACACATCAATAGAGGATGAGCTATTAAGCTCATCAGGCAGGTAACACATAGAAGAGGATGTTGTTAAATAAATTATTCACAGAAAAAAAAAAAGCATTATTGCAGGACTTTAAAATACTAGTTATGAGTGAGTACGATGCCCATTTCATTTTATTTGTTACAACATAAACTTAAATGATGATTAATTACAAGTATGACTCAAACATCTATTTTTTAAATTGAGAAGGAAAAAAAGAAGACAAGAAGTGTTAATATTTCAAAGTCTTGAGGAATCATTTGTTTTCCACATTTAATGCTCAATTCGGAAAATAATTCAGAAATGAAATGCATGTAAAGAAATAATTGACATACAAAAGATTTTCTTAAGGCTTACATCCCCCCCCCCCCCCCCCCCCCACTCCGATGATAAATTGCTTCGTTCTCTACTTAAGTTGGATCGTCCGGTCATCTTAAGTCTAGTGAACGCCGCCAAGGTATGGTGTAGTCTCGAAAAAAGATTGCCAAATTCTCCAAGAAGGCAACATAATACTGGAAGAAAATAAGGGAGAGAGAGGTGGCAAGATTATAATGGTGAAAATACCCATTTGAGAAGGCACATAGTGAGAATAGTCACAACTACTCAAATTTTGATATCAGTTGATTTTACAAGTAACTCTAACTTCAACTATTCGGGTATGGTGAAGACAACCTCGAAAATGCATAAATTGAATAGTCACAACTATTGATATTTTAAACTAGGTTAAAATTGAATTTAAATTACAATTCTGATTTTAATAGTCGCAACTCTTTGGGTTTGTAAATTTGTCAATTTATCATGGGTAATTTAGGAAACTAAAAAAATATTGAAACCCCCACTTTTAGAGAGTAGTATAGATCTTTGAAGTGCAATACTGTGGAGACCTGAAGACTCTTTTATCATTTAAAGTCTAAGAGAAGATTAACCGAAATCCAGAATCAAGGACGAAATAATTATCCTCGGTTTATACAAGTTATTTTTGCAACTGAAATAATGGGGCTGGAAAATCTGTTTGTGGACCAAGAAGTCCTGACCAAATATATTAGGGTTCACTATGAAGAGTAATGAAAAACCAAATTGAGCTGCTTCCAGTTATTTGGATGTATTTGCTACAACTTGCTCTTGATGAGTCGTATAGCTAGTTTGATAGGAAAGTAAGATGGTGCATAGAAGGATGGAGATATGTTGATAAAACAACAAACTGATTCTACATATGAAGGAGTTCAGTGTCAGATGGATCATCTCAGGAGCAGACATCAGACTGAGAGTCACACTACATTAATCAAAGGGGAAGGAGGCTAAATCAAACAAAAAAATTACGGAAGCAAGAATTGAAATCTTCAGAAATCTGTAATCCCTGAATGATGATAGGACAAGATTTTTCAGAAGGAGACCACAACTGCAATTGTATAATTCGATATTCATGTAACTCAATCCATGAGAAATATGACAGTGCAGTGCGCAATGATGTCTATGCCTTCCAGTTGAAACAAAACATCTGTTGGTCATAAAATTTATCATTCCAAACATAATTCAAGTTCTCCTTTAGTACCTCCAAGCCAAATATACTATCAGATCAGACACGGCAAGAATAAACCTTCAAATAACACACACCTGGCATGCAGCATTGTACCCATAGTTCCAATTTGAGTAGCAATCACCTGACAAAACTTGATTATATAACTGCTATGACCGATCAATAAAAAGAAAACAAGTCCAAACACGGAACTCACCAGAAAATGGTCGTCATAGCCACAGATGGCAAACTCAGTTTTAATTCCCTGCCAAAAAACATGGACAAGAAAGAAGTTACCTTCTAAGAGGAAACATGACAAGTGAAAGTCAAGATAGTCTAAGAGTCAGACAGCAAATGTCTAAGCATGATCTGCGACTGAAAAGAATAAAAAGGCATAAAACTATAGAATCACAAGGAAAAGTGAACGACAATATGACATAGAAACAAGCCAAATACATATATTCCCTCAGCCCAAAATACAACTAATATACAGCAACCTGAAAAGTAATCTCGTGCAGGCTTCTATCTATTCATTTTCTAGTGTCTTTTAGAAAATTGGACAGTGAAACATTAAGACTACTCCACAAACAAGGGGGAAATATCTAGTCACTATACTGCTTCTTTAGGAGACATTTACCTTAGTTCTCATGCTGCCCTAGAGAAGTAAGCACGTAACAAAAGTTGCCACAGAAATAGGGAGATCAAGGAAATCTTTTTGGTCCTTGGGGAATCAGAATCATAATGGCTCTTTCATGTGTTATTGCAGCATGTCACTTTTTTATATATATATATATATATATATATATATATATTTTATTATTATTATTTTTTTTTTATGTAACCGTGGTTGAGCGCACCTCAACTAGTAGTCCATGGGGCCCTGTAGAGAGTACGCAGGTGAAGAAGGGGTGATCCATGTCTTATCTACAAACTCAGAAAGAAGACCATTCCCCCAAACACAGTTGTGGGATGTGTGTTGAATATGGGCTTCCTAAACTCAAGGGAAGTTTGTGCAAATAAGTAGAAGAGTTCCCACGCTGGCAGAGGCAAGAAAAGTTCTGTTTAAACCTAAGCTACCTGGAACACAGATCGTTCCGGTTCGTGGAACGGAATCGCGGATCGCAATACCCTATGGTATTCGGTATGCCAAGGGTAGGCTTCTTTGGGTACTTTTGTAGGAGTTTTACCATTTTGCAAAAATCATAAAGTATAAAACTGCTTAATATATACAATATTTAGAAGTCAGTACTCTAAAAGTAGATGTAACTTAACATATCTAAATTTAATTTTCCCCTATACATAGATACTTTAGGTGAAAATAGTGAAAAGAACTGGGATCGCCAAATCAAGCGAATAGACAAAAATCTTTGCATGATCCAATTCACAATTCGCGGGGGTACAAGGAAACTGCTAAGTGTAGAAGAGGCTCTCAGAGCCAGAGAAAGTCACAGAATTGACGTGGAAGGTAAACATTGGCGCTCTCGACTGAAAGAATGATTAAAACAGCTCGCTTCAGGCCGTCCAACTCTTAGCGCTGGCAGTGAGAACTGACAAATATGAATGAAAAGATCTCCACCGGGTAATTGCGGCTTCTTGTGGTTTGCCGGTCAAAAATTGATGCCTCGCTGGAGTGAGAGCTACTTGGAAAAGCGCTGATGAGGGACTATACCCTGTTAAGCTCAGCAAGGTCCACTTAGCGCTGCCCTTACACTAGCTTTGTATGGAGATGGATGTGACATTCTAATTTTGAAGAATTTTTCAAGCCAGTCTGAGTTTTCTCTCTAAGCTATCTCACTCCAATCTCCAGATTCCTGTGTCTATTCCGGAGAGAATTGCCTCCAATCCCACCAAGCACCATCACATCCCCATGCTCGACCAATTCTACTCTTCCCGACCCGCAAGATGTCTATATTTCTCTCGACGGATTTCTATACAGACTTGCGCGATTGTTGTTCGTTTTGTTCAATTGGCCAGATTCCAAGCTGTTATCGGTCCTTATTTATACTGGTTCAACAATTTGTAAACGCGAGGAGGCTTTGTCAGATCTTTTACCTCATTGTTAGGTGCCATGGTAGATTCTTTGGGTTCCCGATGTTCAACAGGGCCAATTAACGAATTCAGGGATACGATTACAGAGTTAGTGTTATTTGGATAATTGAATTAAATGCAACCCCAAATGCCTAGTAACAAGTTCGAGGAAATGTTTCTACATATTTTCCGTCTGGCGAATAGGAATCCTAATAGCAGTTTTCCTCTTCTTGAATTATTCAAGATATCAATTGCAGATTGACTGTTTATTTACTACAGTAATTTATTAGCTGCAAAAAAAAAACTTCCAAATAATTTTATTCTAACAGGCATTGAATCAAACAGGTTGTGTTCATATGTTTACAGGACTAAAAACACCATGATTTCCTCTCTTCTTTCGGACCCACGTTCCAATCTATATACCCAATCAAGTTCTGGTGTCAGCGCACACAACTACAACTTGTAACTACACACACACAAAATGAAACTTTTGAGCTATGACGGTTATCAAAGAATCAAATTCTATTTCAAAGGGCAAGCAAAGAACGATGAACAGAATCTGGGGAAAACAGAATCCAACTCATGCGATGAAGAAACATAGGAGAGAAGACGGAGGAGGTGAAGTTACCTTGATATCGAGTGAGAGCTTCTTGTTGACTACTGGGAAGGGAGGACCTGAAGAACTACCCATTACTGTCTGAGAGAGAGTGAGAGAAGCTTTTGCAGAATTCGTGAACTAAAACAAAGGACTGGTATTAGCAGATGAGAATAGCGCTATTGCAGTATGGCCCTTAACTTTTTTAAACATTGGAAAATTACCTCTATATTCATGGCTTATGTACCATATTTTGGCTTACACTAAAGCCAACATCGCACCCCCCCCCCCCCCCCCCCCCCCCAAAAAAAAAAAAAAAAAAAAAAAAAAAAAAAACCTCATACGATTTGTCAGTGACAAGTAGCCCAAAATGACACCAAACGAAACCATTAATATCATTGAACCCCCGTTGTAACTATTTCTTTTCTCCTTTCTGAGAAGACGCTGAAACTCGCATTATGAGTTTTGAAGCCCAATGAAGTCTTTGTAGAATGTTCCTTACAAAAATTTGTGCAACGCGGTTGCTTTTTCGAGGAGAGTAGGTGACAGTTGTAGCCACGCATGTGATTAGGTAGTAGAGAAGCTCAATTTCTGTTGCTTCATCATTCAAAGAATCACACGGCCCTCTCTCTATCTTCTCTATGTCCCGTTCCAATTCTCTCACTAATGTAAGGTTGTCTGTTTCGAAAATTACCTATTCTAGATTCAAGCGCGTCGTCAACCTAACTTCGGCGATTAGGGCTCCGATTTCCCCATCCCTTGCCGATCAACCAGAAGGGATTGTCTTGATATGTCGGTGATGAGGAAACTGAATTCGTCACGGATTACAACTTTGGGATGCTGCTTTTCTCCAGCTCGGGCCCATGAAGCATCGCGGTTTGACTTTAGCGACCCTGTCGTTGGGCCTTCCACTTTTTGTCTGATGATCCAATGGTATGAGTTAGCGTCGTCGCATCATCTCTGATCTGCAATCTTTAGACCTAAGAAAAGAGTTCTTCCATCTCTTCTACTATATGAGTCTCATTTTTATTCATTTTATTCTTGAAAATTAAATTGTTTCTATTCTGCCATATGAACCACACAGCAGCGCACTGTCCGATACACTCATCTTTCTTGAGTTCATAGAAGATTCTAGGGAACCAATCTTCAAAGTAAAAGCCACTTCTTTATCATCGAAGTCTTTTCCAAACAATAAACCTCATATCCAAATAGTGAACATGCAATACATAAATACATGACTCACTATTTTTTGAGCAGCTCTTCATATCGGATAATAAACTGGTAAGTTTAATTCCCTCTTTGTATACAACATTTCACCAGCACTCACCCACGTATGGCTCTCCAAATTGAAAATAAAAATTTATGGGGATTTTATGTTTGCAAAAAAAACAAAACAAACTCCCACCAGTTTTCTTGGCTTTCCTTGTGTTGAAGTGATTCCTACTGCTACGACCTTCTATTTCCTCTTACTGTCTATAAGAAGCAAGTAACATGAGCTTACACTATAAATTATGTTTTTTGAGTAGTGCGAAGATGCAGTCCTGGAAATCTCAGTTTTGTCCTCCTCCCATAATAAATTTTTTAACTTGGCAATGTTCCAAGCTCTTTCTTCAGAAAGAAAAAATCGACGCTCTGTATTCTATATTGCTGAAGTTCAGTTTAAAATCATGTGATCTTAGTAGCCATGGGTTAGATTGTGCATTCAGGTTTTGGTAGTCTATAATGCTCCCTCTACTTCCTCGCAAAATCAGATTTGTAACCGATAGTATAATTCTCCACGCGATAGAAGCTTTATTATATGTTTTTTATTTCAGTAATCTCATGTCCTTGTAGTACTTATATGTGCATTCTCTTGCAAGTAGTGAGTTCGGGTCAGTCAGCACACGCCAAAACTGTTTGGCTAGAAGAGCAATATTGAGCTTACTGAAGTCGAACAAAAAATTAGATCCCTTTTTTCTGAGCTGCTGCTTTTTTCCAACACATCCAAGAAATCATATTGTTTTCGGTGTCTCCACTCCACCAAAACGTGGATGTGTTGGACTCCAATACTCGGCATAGCTGTTGTGGCAACCTGAAGCAGATCATCGCACAATTCAAGATCTCCTGGACTACGGACTTGATAATTATCTCCTTCCCGATGAAAGATAAGTGTCTCTCCTTCCAGCCTTTCGCATTCATTTGTACTTTATCTATGATTTTACCGAAGTTTCTCATTTTTTTCTTCTTTCCCACGGTTGTAGGTAATTCGAGATAGCTGAGTTGTTGCCTCATTTCTGCTTGGACATTGCTTCTGAAGAAAATTTTCAACTTCACGAGATTTATTTTTTGCCCGCTTATTTTTTCATAGCTTTGTAGTATGATATTTATTTTTGTAACTTCTTGTGAGACTACCTTCACAAAAGTCAAGCATATACACGAAAAAGAGGTGGGAAATTCCAGGAAACCCTCTAGAAGCGGCGATACTCGATAGTGAACATGAAACAACACAACTCGAGAGAGCGTGTGAAAGTACTTCTCCACAAAGGAGGAATAAATAAGGTGAGAGGGGGCATCCTTGACAAAGCACGCGTTCGGGCCTTATGTGTTTTTTGATCCTTGGATAAAGATTTCACATTTTCTATCACGGACGATAGCCTTTGGCGTTTCCATCCTTAGAAAATGATTACGCATTTGCTTTGCCATAACGGATAATGGTCTTAGATCATTGGACGAGGATTTCACATTGCTTTGCAATCATATGTGATAGGCTTTGGTATTTTTAATCCTTTAAAAAGGGTTATCGTAACTGGAACAGGTGAGAAAGACACAGTCAGTGGCAAAAATAGAGTCCCCATATATGAACTTAGGATTGCAGGCATGCGTAAGGGACATTATTGTAGGGAGTATGGTTCTGTTTTCTAGGATCATTGTTGTGGGGGTCCCGATTACGTGATGCGCGGAAAAATCATATGAGTTTCTCCCAATTGGGAGTTCACAAGTCTTGGGAATTTTCGGGAATGTGTATAGTATGCGCATCAATTCCTATAGGCGGAGGCGGTGGAGGCAGAGTCATGCCAAATACGGGTTACTTTAGAGTAGTTCACACTGCTTGGATCTCTCTAGCGAGTAAATTTTTATGAGTGTTTGCAGCCGCTATGTTAGACATGGCTTGTTTCATCTGGTGTAGTTGGATCTGCATAGTGGCTCCTAGGGCCTCAATAGCATTCAGCGTTGGATCAACGATGTTTTTTGGATCTTGATTCACTAGTAGATCGGGATTCTGTAGTTACCCCTCTCTTATAAGTCCATCTCCAATCATGTTTTCCGGTTGAAATTACTAGTTTGATTGATAAAGTCCCTTTTCAAGTCTAGTTCACCAATGTAAGCAAGGAACTGTGATAAGTATTGATAAATTGTATTCAAAGGGTTACAATACAACCAACAAGTAATTAACATGGATAAAGAACAAATATGATAACATATAGATTTAAGAGAAAATGGAATATAAATAAGTTGTATATGTCGTAGATGATAGAGATAGTTGTACCAGTTGTGATGTTTAATTCTTATAGCTTTTGAGGAAGGTGGCCCTTCTATTTATACTAGTCTCATTAGATTAGGAATGGAGATTATGTGTCTTTACGGAGCAGCACGACCCATGTGAGGCGGTTATGACCCAGATTTGGGGACATCAGTGTCAGTAGTTCTGAACTTGTACTTACATATGGTCGAGCAAGTCAACTCCACAAAATATGTGGGTCACAGATGAGATGACAACAATCTACGACGAACCTTATTCCACCCTTCATGCCACTAGGTCCCCTGGTTCCCGTGCGATCTTCAATCTACAAGGACTATGTTTCATAGTCCCCAGATACTGATGTGATATTATTTGGAGTCCAAGGAGCACCATGTGATAGCCAACTGCAGGCTGGTGATAGGTCCACATGGTTGCAGACCAATATCATGTCTTGGACTATCTATAATATAATATATTGTATGCGCTTAACTGTACTATTCAGAAGGTTTGTAGGTCATACTGTATGTTTTATATAGTCACAAGTTATAGAGAGTTTATGTCCAGTAGCTTATTTTAGAAGTTTTCGGAATCTACCATAATTTTATTAATTTTCATGAAGTATATGTGTGATAATATAACTTCATCAAAAGTTCATTACACATAGTGTATTTCCATAAAATATTTTTTTTTTTTTTTTGAAATCCAACGTTTTATAAAATAAGCTCTAAGCCTTAAAAAATCAGCTGCTAAAACCTCTTCAGCCGAAGAGGGTTCTTGAAAAGTCCAAACATTACAATGAGAAGGCAAAAATCCTTTTTTTTAACAAAAACATGCGCGCATTTATTCTTCTCTCGGGAAGTCCACTCCACCGTGTGGACTTCCCGAGAGAAGAATAAATGCGCGCATTTATTCTTTCCATCCACAGCTTGAAAAAGTCCTTCGAATCCGTCTCAAAGATTAGATTATTGATATTCAATTGAAGCACCAGACGGATCCCTTCTCTGAGCGCTCGAGCTTCTGCATCTTTTGGCGAGATCCCAAAAGGGATTTCAATCACTTTCTCGGCAATGAAGATGCCAAATTTATCCCTCACAACGATTCCGGCGGCAAATCGTTTACACTTGATGTCCCACGTCGCATCAGTGTTCACTTACAACCACCCGGACAGTGGATTCGACCAATTCATGGTCGGAGAGATATGGATTTGAGCCGGCGCTTCACCATCCCCCTTTGGAGAAGACAAATTAGGCAATTTCTCAGACATATCGGTTAAAATCTCTCTGGTTTTTAATTTTTCGTTCTTGAAGACTAACTTATTTCTTCTCCACCAGAGCGCCCAAACCCCTCCAACTAACACACTCCTTTGATTTTTCTGCATATCTTCAAAGCAATCTCTAAACCAAGCTTGGAAGCTTCCGAAGAGGCATTGCAGAAAATCATCACCGAAGCACCACTTCCACAGCTTAACTGCCTTTTTAAATCTCATGAAGAGATGTGATCTAGTTTTTGGTTTCTCTCCGCAAAAGGGACATATCTGTTCCACTTTCACCCCTCTATTGATCAAGTTGACTCTAACCGGAAGGCTATGGTGCATTGCTCTCCAATCCGAAAAATCCATCTTCTTAGGGAGGGTCAAATACCAAAACCTAGTCCACCAGGTACTCCCCTTGCTCCTGTACTCAGAGCTTTCGCCAGAACTAATTTCCTGTTGAAGCATTCTGAACCCCGATTTAAATGAATATTTGCCATTCTCTTCGTAGTGCCAGATGAGCCTATCCGGCTGCTTCGAGGGGGGACCTCCATAGAGCATATAGTCTTCACATTTTCTTTACAAAATAGCTGTTCAAGCTTAACCATATCCCAGGTACGCAAGTCTTCATCGAACAGATCCGCCACTTTTACAGATCTATGAACTTGATTCATAATAGGAGTAAAGGGTTCAAGGGTTGAGAGCCTCAATAACCATGGATTTGAAAAAGCATTGATCTTTTGCCCATTGCCTAAAACCCATCTGGCTCCCTTAAGAAACACTTTCTGCCCTCCAAATACACTTCTCCAAACAAAAGAGCTTCTACTGTCAGTCGGAGGTTGTACTAAGCCTATGTTAGCATAGTATTTAGCTCTAAGAACTTGAGCTATCAACGAGGAGGGTCTATAAAGAAGGCGACTGAATTGCTTTGCCAACATTGCTTTGTTAAAATTATTGAAATTTCGAAAACTCATACCTCCTTGATCCTTAGGTATCTGAAGTTTCTGCTTTGATAACCAATAAATATTATTGATCCCTTCTTTCGCACCCCATTTGAATTTAGTAATAGTTGCGTCTAAATTATCGCACAAATTATGTGGCAGAAGATTGCAACTCATAGCATAGCAAGGGATCGCCTGCGCTACCGCTTTGATAACAATTTCTTTCTCGGCAAAGGTAAGATTCTTCTCCTTCCAACCCTTCAATTTATTTTCTACACGTTCCAGAATATGATTAAAATTAAACATTTTATTTCTTCCAATGGCAGTAGGAAGCCCAAGATATCGCTCATTCAGAGTCTCAAGCTTAATCCCACAAAGATTACTCAAATCAGATTGTTTGCCCTTTGGAACATTACCGGAGAATACCGCAGCGGATTTTTCCAAATTTATTTTCTGTCCAGTAGCCGCTTCATAGTTATGTAGTAGGGCACATAATCTTGTAATCTCTCTTTCGTTTTCCTTTGTAAACAACAAACTGTCATCTACAAAAAAAGAGGTGAGAGACAAAAGGACCCCCTCTAGAAGCAGTGACCCCAGACAACAAACTACTATCCATCGACGCTGTAAAGCTCAAGAGAGAGTTTACCCACATAACAGAAACAAATAAGGGGAAAGGGGGATCCCTAACGTAGTCCCCTCCCGGGTTTAACAAAACCAACCACATGTCCTTTAAAATTGAACGAAAAAAAGTTTGTAGAGATACAACCAATCACCAAATCCGTCCACTTAGGGCCGAACCCTAATTTCGACAACATTTGGCGGATAAAGCCCCACTCGAATCTATCATTAGATTTTCTTGTGTCAATTTTAAGAGACATAAAACCTTCTTTCCCATTCTTCCTCATTTTCAAAGAATGCAGAATTTCAAAGGCTAGCACCACATTGTCTGTAATGAGACGACCCGGGACGAAAGCACACTGATTCTCTGAGATAATATTGGGCAATATCTCTTTGAATCTGTTCTCCATAGTCTTAGTTACAAGCTTGTATATAACAGTACAAAGGCTTATAGGTCTAAGATCTATAGCCTTCAGAATTTGCTTGATTTTAGGAATAAGGGTAATAACTGTGTGATTAAAACTTTCGACACTACTAACACCGTTAAGAATATTAAGCACACAATTACTTACCTCATCACCAACCACATCCCAATAATTTTGGTAGAAGATTGCCAGAAATCTGTCAATTCCCGGGTTGGGACCCAACTGCTTCAAGCTTGTTTCAAATTCGTCTCTTGTACAATTCCTTTCGAGACTCTCCCTGTCATCTTATAAAATTGACTCCGTCACAAACTGCAAAATTTCATATGTCTCTGCACTTGAGGGGCAATTGGATTTGAAAATACTGTGAAAATATCTCTCGAGATCTGAATAGTTTCTCCATCTTCAGTGATCCACGAACCATTCTCATCTTCTAACCCACTTGCTTGTATTTACGATCCCACCTTCCTGAAGCTTTCTGATGGAAGAACTTAGTATTACAATCACCTTTTTCCAACCAAATTATTCTTGAGCGTTGCTTCCAATTGTTGGAATAGATGCCCTAGAGGCAATCGTATATTTAGTATGAACATTGTTTTTGGCTGTAATATTCATTTATTATATATTGTGATATTTAATATAATGAAGTCCTTAGATAAAATGTGTTGTTTATCTTAAATATCCCTATCCCACTATATTGATTAATAGGACGATCAAATATAGACTAGTATGTGGGTAGATTGATATGGAGATATGAAGTCTAACACATGGGGATGCATTAGGAGTAATGGCATACTGGATTGACCCACAACGAAAAGGATACATTAGATTATGTCAAGTCACAATCGCTTTTCGTAGTGCTAATATAATTGCAATCCTTAGACTTGAAGTCACTAGATACTCTAGTTGTGGAATATTGCGCTTTGATGTTATCAAACGTTACACCGTAACTGGGTAATCATAAAGATGGCTATCGGGGGTGATAGGAAGCAAGCTTAGAGATCGTAGTGATGTAGATAGGATTTGTCCTTCCCACATAATGGGGGTAAATATTCATGGCCACTCGAGGGATGAGGCTTATTGAATGTCTGGCCAGACTCAGATAAATCAATATAGAGATATTGATGTTATCTGTAAGCATAATCATATTCCCAGAATCGAGGAACTATAGATTGGATATACGAGTGTGACTGTGAATGTCTCGTGTCCAATCCGGTTATGGAGACAAAGGGATAGTGCAATATGACATATTGGGTCCAAGAGGTTTGTCGGGATCACTGACTATTTGTATTGGTTGGGTAGCATGGATGTGTTGCTAGACACCGCTCCATGTTAGTAAGAGTTACTACCAACCATATAGAAACCTATGGGGTCACACATCAAATAGAGTAGAGCTAGATTTGGGATTAATTAATATTGATTAATTAATAGAAGGATCATTGTGCAACACCTTGCAAACTTAGTAGGACTAATTTGCAAGGAAGGGAATAGTTCTAGTTCATCTAGAATTAGGAAACTCTTTTATGGAAACAACAAGGAGTTGTTGGAGTATATAAAGAGGCCTAAGCTTCCTTCCCACACTAATGTTATTAGACATAACAAAGTGAGTGGGAGAGAGCGAAAGAGAGAGCAAGACAAGAGCTAGGGCCGAAACCCTAGCCCCGTCCGCCCCCCTTCCCGTCGGCTCAAAGAGGAGGCCGCCCCCTCCTCTTGTGCCTTTGTTGCTTTGATCTTCTTACCTCTTCCTCCGGGTTCAAGCTAGCACTTTTTTGAAGGAAGAATCTAAATCTCACCTCTAGACGTGGATCAACCGTAGAGACGAGGACATCATTCTTCGTGTGATCTCACAAATTCAAAGGTACACAATACTATGTCTCTTATCATTTTATGATATCTCTTTCTGACGATTCGTGGTGGGCATTGAAGTAGAATTAAAATTTTGTTATTCCGCTGCGTTACCTACTTCAAAACCCAACACCAATAACTCTCCTCTTGTGATAGAATAGAGTTTATCATTCTTCTGGTCTCCTTTATCTTCGCCACCGTGCCCTTATTTTGCTTGCTTCCTTGTAAATGTCCCAACTTCTGTTTCAGTTTAGTGATTTTCCTGCGCAAATTGCCGAAAGTACTCTTCCCCCGCGAAGATAAAGATTTGGCAACCACCTCTAACTTCCTTTCAATAGTATTACTCCCACTAGGACTTTTCCACGCTTCCTCAATAATATCTCTGCATTGATTATTGTTGATCCACATCTCTTCAAACATAAATCTTCTTGGACCGAGACGGATGAACTCAGATTGTGCCTTCCGAAACAAATCTCTATCGGCGAGTCGTCTGACGGGGAGGCTACCATATGTGTAACTCTAGCAAAACGAAACATCCCCTTCCAAGATTCTATTTGCCAAAGAACGATCCAACCTTTGCCTGATATTATCTTCATCTTCCCTAAAACTGTTCCACGTGAATTGATTACCCGCAAAACCGATGTCATCTAATTCACAGAAGTATAAAGCTTCTCTGAAAGCAGATAACTGATTAAAATCCATTGATTTACCTCCATTCTTCTCACCAACCGTAGCTATGGCGTTAAAGTCACCACAAAACTAGGGCTGGCAATTCGGGTCAACTCGCCGGGTTACGGATCAAGTCAAAACGGGTCGGGTCGCAAACGGGTTCACCTGAAAATGACCCGGATCCTAAACGTGTCACAATCTCTAACCCTAACCCGACCTGTTTAATAAACGGGTAACCCAACACGACCCGGATAACCCGTTTATTATACGGGTCGTGTCGGGTTACCCGTTTTGACACGACCCGCACCTGTTTATGACAAAACCTGATATCATACCATGTTAGAAATTGAGTTTTGCCCAGATAAAACGAAAGAAGGATTGGATCTTATACCATACACAAATTGAAAACAAGCATAAAAAATTACAATTCGAATAAAAACCAATTATCAATATGGATATGAAGAATTCAAATCCAAAAAGAGGTATTTGAAAGAGATTAATCTAAGAGGGAAACACAAACACGAGCGGAAAGGAAGGAAAGAGAGACGACAAGCAGACACGACTTCCAGACGACAAGCAGACACGACTTCCAGATCCGAGCATCCGAAGCCTTGGCAGGCAACGACAAGCCGTGAACCAACTGTCGCGAGAATAGTTCTTCAACCAATCAATCGACCTTCAATTTGTTAGAACATGCAATTGATTATCTAAGAAAAAAGCAGTGAGAATTCGTGAAGTGCTCTGGCGAGATCGTGAGAGAGAATATGGAGTACTTGAGAGACCTGAGGGAGAGAAAGAATTGTGGGTTGTAAGCATGAGCCGTATGTGGCTGATTTTAGGTTTACCACTTTTTATCAAGTATTGATTATTTATGATATGCCCCCTCTAGTTAAGCTAGCATTACAAAATAGCAGTTTTTTTATTTGGATGATGAATTTGAACGGGTTCAACGGGTCAACCCGTGAGTTATGCGGGTTGACCCGAACCCAACCCGCGTAAAATCGTGTCGGTTCCGTGTCGACCCATTTTGACCCAAAGCGGGTTCGTGTCGACCCAAACCCGCTAACTTCGTGTCGGGTTCGTGTCGTGTTGTCATGTCGTGTCGAATATTGCCAGCCCTAAAACCAACCAAGGAACGTCATTGGTTGGTTTAAGTCTTTTGAGTAATTCCCACGAAAAACTCCCGAATTGTTTGTCTAGATCACCATAAAATTCAGTGAAGTTCCACGCATCACCTCCTCCTTCAAAATTAACTTTACAATCAATAAAGAATTGCGTAGAGCCTCTGATAGAAACTTCAACTTGATCATCCCATAGTAAGGCCAATCCTCCGCTTCGACCAACACTATCGACAAAAAACGTTTTGCATACCTACCCATTGACGAATCCCATTCATCTCATAGATGTAAAGTTTGGTTTCCCTTAAGAAAATCAAATTGGGCGACTTATTCTTCAAAATATCCTGAAGGGTTAGAACGATGCGAGGGTTCCCAAGCCCTTGCACGTAATGTTTGGATCGTATTGTAACTAAGTATGAAAATAAAAAGTATCTTTAAAAATGTATAAGATCCGCTCTCTAAAAAATGTGTAAGACCAACACCATTCCATATTTTTTTAGGGGCACACCATTCCATCTAATTTTGTATTAATTGATTAATATTTAAATAATATATTCCATTCAACTTATATTTAATTTCTTCAAAAACTATGCATGAATTCAGGTTTAAAACTATTTGTGTCGAGAGAAAACTAATGAGAATAATTTTGATAGTTTGTCTCCCAGTTCAGACTAATTTAGCCCAAAAAGGAGTTCAATGCGAAATTATGTGCCCACTGTGTGGTTGTGAGCCAGAAACAGAGGAGCACCTCTTCATGCGGTGTCGGAAAGCTATGAAGCTTTGGAGAAGTTTTCTCGGAGAAGAGTTCCTCAAGAACATCCACGGTAATCTTCAG
The DNA here is from genome assembly GCA_023055425.1 of Linanthus parryae. NCBI lineage: Eukaryota > Viridiplantae > Streptophyta > Magnoliopsida > Ericales > Polemoniaceae > Linanthus > Linanthus parryae. The sequence goes on from JALGPY010000012.1 coordinate 1,979,780, forward strand.
ATCTGGTTTAGGAACTCCTTCAATCCCTTCCAAGTTAAACACAGATTTCTCTTAGTAGGGGGATTTTGGGCAATTTGGTGGAGGAGAAACAAGAAAGTGTTTAGGAATGAAAAGATGAAGACCAATGAAACGCTGACCTGTTTGATCGATCGGTTGCCGGATAATGAAGTGATACAGAGGGAAGTGGAAGGGCCGGCTCAGATCCATGCTTCTCCGGCAGTGGCTTGGACATGCCCGCCGCCGGGGTGGATTAAAGTCAACTCCGATGCCACATGGGACATCAGAAGGAGGAAATTCTCTGGGGGAATCGTCATTAGAGACGAAGCTGGAATCTTCATAGCCGGTAAGGTGTCTGAAACCCCCTTTGGGAGTTCACCGAAAATGGCAGAAGCTCAAGCTTTCAGAGAAGGAGTTCTCCTAGCTTCCTCTCTGAATTTAAAGGGCCTCATCTTCAAAACCGACTCAAAGAATATGGTCAAATTGTGGATGGAGAGAAGGAAAAGAAGAGACAGGTTTGAAGAGGGAGATGATATCTTTGATGAAATGAATATCATTGATGAGTGCATCAATATCTTGGGAACAAACACGGAGCATATGGTGGAGTGGGTGCCTCGGGACCAGAATAGATGTGCACATTTTTTCGCTAAGAAAGGCCTTATGTCTTCCAACTGTAATGTCTGGATCTCTCTAGAGCCGATTTGGGCTACGGATTTGTTAGCTGGTGACTGTTTGAGCTTTAAAGCCTAGTTTAATATATTTCCCCTTTCAAAAAAGAAATGTTTGATAGTTAATTAGATAAGAGAATCTTATTTTTAAATATTCAAAATGTACACTCGTATTAATAAACGAGAAATGAAAGAGATCCCACATTATCTTTCAGTAATCTCTCACATTCCTTACAACAACTGCAATCATGTTAAACGAGCAATGACGTTGTCAATTTTTATAATTAGATAACGGTGCGTTCTTTCGCATTTCTCGTTGAGCATTACACTAGAATATCTCATTGTTTCAAGGCAAATTGGCAATTATACATCTCATATTTGGCTTTTACTTAAAATACTGAGTCAACTTGGTGTTAATCATTGTGCGAGCCGGAGACCAACTGTTCACCTCCTTTCCACTTGTGTTTACTATAGAAGAACACTGCAAAATTTGTATTCATTTTGTGCCTGGATTGTGCTTCAAGTTTGTGTTCACTGTTGATTCAGCCCCCTCCTTGATTTGTGTTATTCGGTTCTTTAAAAATTCAATTCCATACATATATGAAAGACAACTAACTGAGGTGGTATTTGGTCAATTAATTTCGAATTCAAAGAAAGACTCAGATTTGTGTATAGGAATCAATTAATCAACAATCAACTGTGTTTGCAATAGAAAGCAATGCAGAGTTGTTATTTTTGTTTGTTGTTCTTGTTTGTGTTGAATTGTTCTTCAAGTATGTGTTGACTCTGGTGCAAGTCACCTCCGGAATTCGCGTTACTTGGTTTTTTTCATATGCTTATACTACAAATTAAGAATTAATTATCTTGTTTGAACCATGTGAACAACTTCATCCCATTAATTAACTTTGATTGATTAATTATGGATATAAAAAGACAAAACCTATGTACACAAAACAGTGAACAATCAAGATTCAGACGTTGGGTACAATTATAAATATTATTTGCAGGGTCAGCTTAGACCAGTTTGAAGGCCTAGTATTTTTTCCCACTAGATCTCATAACAAACGCGGCCTTTTATAGAACCACTGAATGAGTATATGTTTAGTAACACAACGACATGGTGATGTGATACTTCCACCTATGCATTTTATTAGTTCATGAATTTCATCAATGCTTTGATGATTATCAATTGTATCATGTTTTTTTTGTACGAGACTGCACTGAAAGGTATGCAGTCAGTGATTAATTATTGTTAATTATATTATGATAATCATAAGAGTACTTATAATATTCTTAGAATAACATCAACTTAATTAGTATATGATAATATTAATCTGGTCTCTTTTTTAGGAATTGTTTCGTAGTGTTTTTTAAGCCAACTTGCGCGCATCTCGACAAATCCAACGAGTCTGAAAATATGTGTATAATTTTACAAAGCTTCGGTGCATTTACCTCTGTCAAACTCGACTATGTCCTCTTCTTCTTTGATCGACAGCAAGCCAAAACGCTTAGCCACTGCTTCTGCCTGATCACGCACGGAGTTGCCGCCGGAAGGAGTTTCTACCGCCATGTTCGCCATGAGAGGGTCTGAATCGCCTTCTTTGTGATCCGACTTAGTCGGAGCTAGGTCAACTTGTTAAAACTAATCCTTAAAACTAATCCTTAAAACTAATCCTTAATTTTATTGGTGCGTACAATTTAAGAGCCATTTCAAATCATGATTTTCGTAATGCTTTTTATTTCTTTTCAAATGACAACTTGTTGTCCACGTTTTGCTGTGGTAAAAGAACACCCCCGAACAGCTATAAACAGCTGTGTAATTCAAGTATGGACCGTGGACCCAAGAAAATATTGCTTATTAAACGTTTCAGATCTTAGTTTGGACAGAAATTGATATCCTAATTAAAGTATTTTTTATTGTCAACATTGTACACTAGCCTCCTTTTCATATAACTTTATGCAGTTAAAATGAAGAGTAACACATTAAACTTTGTCGTTGAGACACGGTGCACGGACTAGGTATTGACTTAAGTTTTTTGAGAAAAAGGTATTGACTCATTTGAGCTATTTGAGAAAAAGATAGCCCAGGATCAATTAAACACAGTTTTAGCAGATGAAGAAATTAAATGGAGGCAATTGTCACGAGCATTATGGCTAAAAGAAGGGGATCGAAATACTTATTTTTTCCATAAAAAAGCAACAGAGAGAAAAAAAGGACAAATTGGATTACAGGCGTTGAAGACACCAGTGGCATGTGGACTGAAAATATGGCTCATGTACAACATGCTTTCATTTCTTATTTCACTGATGTGTTTACTACTACAGGTTGCCAAAATTGGAGGATGCTCTCCCCTCTCTCCTCTCCACAACCCACGTCCAAGAGGTACTGGTGGGCAGTTACTGGCAGTTAGCAACCTGTTTTCATCTCTCCTTGGCGGTTATTAGTCCTGTAGTGGTGGTTTCCCACTTTTTACTGGGGCGAAACCGCGGCGGTCCTCTAGTACCTTTATTGGTTTCCACTACCTGCAAGGTTTTTTCTCTTCTTACACTTTATGTTGTATTTGTGGTCCTGCTCTCGTTGAGTTTTTGCTTCTGCTATGATGAAAGTGTTAGCATGGAATATAACGGGACTGAATAATCCTTGTTCTCTCAATGCCCTTAAGTTCATGGTGAAGAATCATGTCCCGTCCCTAGTTTTTTTGTCTGAAACAAAGCTAACTAGGAAGAAAGGAGAGTTACTTCGTCTTAAATTAGGCTATATAGGTCATATTTGTAAGCCTAGAAGGGGACTTGCAGGTGGCTTATCGCTTTTGTGGGGCAATGATGTTGTTGTCTCTCTCGTTAAGTTTGATATGTATTTCATTCATTGCTGGGTGGATATAGTAGGGAGTCAAGATGAAGGGTTCTACTTTACGGGATTCTATGGCGATCCAGATGCTAACCAAAGACATCTTTCTTGAGAACTTCTTAGAAGATTAAAACCGTCAAATGATGCTCCATGGATTGTTTGTGGGGATCTAAATGAAATTGTGTCTATTGACGAGTATTTGGGTCAGAATATGCCTAGTAGAAGTGGTATAAATGCTTTCGTAAATGCTTTGTCAGATTGTAAGCTTTACGACATGGGTTATCAAGGATACAAGTATACTTGGAACAACGGCCGTACAAATGACAAGAACGTACAAAAGAGACTGGACAGGGCTGTATCCAATGAGGGATTCAATGATAAGTATCCAAATTTGACCGTTACACATCTTCACAATTCAGTTTATGATCATAACCCTTTCTCATCGACATGAGAAAATTAAATGTTACAAACAAAAGTTCTCCTTCGCTGCTCAGTGGATAAGAGACGACGAATGTCGAAAAGTAGTTGAAGAAGCATGGTTGAGGGAGGCAGATTCCAGGTCTGCTGCTTCTTTGGTGCAAAAAATCAAATCAACTTGCAGATCCTTACAACAGTGGAGTAAAGCTAAGGGAACCTTCAGCAAGAGAGTTAAGGTGGAGCTTACAAGAAAGTTGCAACTGATTGCTAACAAGCCTCCAACTGCACATAACCTGCGAGAGAAAAAGAAAGCACAGGATCAATTAAACACAGTTTTAGCAGATGAAGAAATTAAATGGAGGCAATTGTCACGAGCATAATGGCTAAAAGAAGGGGATCGAAATACTTCTTTTTTCCATAAAAAAGAACCAGAGAGAAAAAGGACAAATTAGATTACAGGCGTTGAAGACACCAGTGGCATGTGGACTGAAAATATGGCTCATGTACAACATGCTTTCATTTCTTATTTCACTGATGTGTTTACCACTTCAGGTTGCCAATTGGAGGATGTTATACGTGCCATCCCTCATAAGGTCACAACACAGATGAATGACGAATTGCTAAGATTTTTTGAAGAAGAAGAAGTTAAAGAGGCTCTCTTTCAAATGAATCCACAAAAGGCACCCGGGCCAGATGGGATGCCTGCTCTTTTTTACCTGCAATACTGGAGTACAGTGGGAAGAGATTTGTCGCCGGTAATCCTCAAATTTCTGAATGACGATTTAGATATTTCGAAATTAAGTATGACAAGTATATCTCTTATACCCAAAGTTCAAAAACCAAGAAAGGTAACTGAGTATAGACCAAGAAGTCTATGCAATGTTAGCTATAAGGTGATATCTAAAGTATTAGCTAACAGATTAAAAAGAGTGTTGGATGTTATCATTGACCAAACACAAAGTGCTTTTGTTCCTGGAAGGATGATTTCTGACAATGTAATTGTTTCTTTTGAGACGATGCATACCATCAAGAAGTCGCAGAGTAAAAAAGGGTACTTTTCTCTGAAACTGGATATGTCGAAGGCCTACGACAGGGTCGAGTGGCCATACTTGGAGGCGGTTATGGCCAAGTTGGGATTTGCGGATCAATTTATTAGCAAAATAATGGCTTGTGTTAGAGCTGTGCAGTTTAATATCTTGTTAAATGGGGAACAAGTTGGATCTATTCAACCTTCTAGGGACTTACGGCAAGGAGACCCTATATCTCCCTATTTATTTTTTTTATGTACAGAAGGCATTATTAACTTGATGCACAAATCTCATAGAGAAGGGAGATTGAAGGGTGTGAAATCAGGGAGAGGCTGCCCTGCCATTACACATTTATTATTTGCGGACGACAGTGTTTTTTTTTTGGAAGAGCGAATTAGCAAGAAGCTAATGAGATTAAGAACAACCTGAGATTATACGAAAAGGCTTCAGGCCAAAGTGTAAATTTTGACAAGTCTGCTATGTGTTTTAGCTCCAAGGTGCCAGAGGAAATAAGACTACTGGTTGCTAATATGCTAAATATATCTACTGTGAGTGGACATACCAAATATCTGGGTTTGCCTACTTGTGTTGCAAGAGATAAAAAGGCCTTGTTTGCCTATGTTTATGATAGGTTGGTGAAAAAAATCCAGGGTTGGTCAGAGAGCTATCTTAGCTGTGCAGGAAGGGAAGTTTTAATTAAAGCTATAGCACAAGCAATACCAACTTATGTCATGGGTTGTCTCCTTATTCCTACAACCACTTGTCAGGATATGCAAAGCCTTGTTACTAGATTTTGGTGGGGTGGATCAGATAAACAGAAGAAAATCCATTGGTGTAAATGGCAGAAATTGTGCTCAAATAAGGTGCTTGGTGGAATGGGTTTCAGGTGTTTTGAATCTTTTAATTTGGCGTTACTAGCTAAACAAGGATGGAGAATCATGTGTAATCCACATTCTATAGTGGCCCAAGTACTTAAAGTTAAATATTATAGCGATGGCGAATTTATGTCTACTGACTTAGGTCATAAGCCCTCGTATCTGTGGAGAAGTTTATTGTTGGGTAGGCAGGTCATTTACCAAGGGTATAGGCATGCTATAGGGAATGGCGAGGACACCCTAGTTTACCGACACAAGTGGCTGCCGAATGCAGGAGGTAAAAAAGTTTACAGCTATCCAGGACTTGGGGTTCAAACCAGAGTTTGTGATTTGCTCAACCAATGGACAGTGGGATAGGGAAAAAATTATTCAGAATTTCTCGGAAGATGAAGCTGACTGTATTCTCAGAATCCCACTTTGTAAAGATAAGCATTCAGACAGGTTGGCTTGGGGTAGTACAAAGGATGGTCAATACATGGTGTCTACTGGATATCAAGTGGCTTATAACATGAATCATCCAGAGATAGCAAATGCAAGGTCAGAGGGGAGCAATGTGTCTTCTGAAAACAATTTCTACAACCAAATTTGGTCTCTTAGGGTGCCAGGGAAAATTAAAATTTTTGCTTGGAAGTTGATAAATAACTACATGCCAGTTACGTCAAATTTGAGAAAGAGGAATATGGATGTAATGATATGGTGCCCTATTTGTAAAAATGCAGAAGAGGATGTGAATCACTTGTTCTTCACCTGTAAGCGGATTCGACAGATTTGGGTGGAATCTGGGTTGGATTTCGAGGCGTAATTGAAGTCTGGCCGTCCTCTTATGCTTCACGCAATCCTTGATTTGTCTAAGCAGAGCATCCTTCGGTTCTTCACATTGGCGTGGATAATTTGGTCAAGGCGTAATAGGCTAATTGCAGAGGGTGAACAGATGGACTTCAAGTCAATAATAGGAGCGGCGAACGATTATTTGCAGGAACAAGATTCATCAGATTTGAGGGACAAGGCTAGGATAGCTCCAATGGATTCACAAGCCTCAAGTTGGAAGCTGCCGACATCTGGCTTTCTAAATATGAATTCTTACATCGCCTTCGAAGAGAAAAATGGGTTCGCCTGGGCGGGGTGTGTTCTGAGAGATCATATCGGTGAGTTCGTGGCGGCGAGGTGTGCGCCAATTGAGCTATGTAGTAGATCGATCGACAATGAAGTAAAAGCATTGATGAATAATCTCCGTTGGTATATGGAGTTCACGGCAAAACCAGTGCAATTGGAAGTAGATTCTACAGAGCTCTATGGTTGGATGAAGAGAAAACATATGAGCAATAGTGAATTTGGGTGGAACCTCGACGAGCTAAAGGATTTGATCGAGACTTGCAGCGGTGGAAGATTAGGGGTGGTAAGAAGAAAGGGTAATCAGCCGGCTCACTACATAGTACAGTTTGGGCTTAAACAAAAGACTTCAAAGGTGTATGTGGGCCATTCTCCTGAGTTTTTGTGTTGCTATTTGGACCAGGACTTGGATGGGCTTAGAAGTAATGCTAGTATTTAGAATCAGGTTTAGTTGTTGTGTTTGGACTTTGTTTTTTGTTTGGTTTTAGTTTTGAATGACGTAGTGTGGGTTAGGTTTAATGTCCCCCCTACCATTTATAAGTTTGGATCCCACTTTTAATATATGCGGGGTTATGCCGCCCTACCAACCGGGTAGGTTCTTTCAAAAAAAAAAAAAAGTGGTTTCAAAGAGAATGATCAAGAGTTTGTATCCTAATGAACTAGCTAAAATAGATTTGAAATTTTTCACGAGGCCAATCATTCTACGAGATTCTCGGGGGCGACAAGGGCGATTCAGAGGCAAACTAGGGTTTCGGTTTGTCTTCTTCGTAGACTGCCGGCAACATGAAACCGATTGAAGAACTTGGACGACAGACGGCTAGGATGACTATTGAGGAGAACGAGGTGATTGTTTTCTCGGACGACCATTGAGGAGGAAGAGGTGATTGTTTTCTCGGACGACCATTGTGAGGAAGCGGCTCAGAATCTTGGCCCTTGTCTGGCAGGGGATTTCATACTTCCTATCAACTTCAATGTTTGGGCGATGAAGCAATTGTTTACGAAGATCTGGCCGGAAGGGGAAGATACCAGATTCAACGAACAGGAGGCTAACATGTTTATAATCGAGTTTCCATCTATGTCTTCTCTCGAAACAGTGCTTCATGGCGGTCTATGGTCGTTCGACGACAACTTGTTAATGTTAAAACCATGGACTGTTGCGGCGAGAGTGGATAACCTATCTTTCGATTCCCTTGAAACATGGGTCCAAATCAGGAACCTCCCGGTCTTTCTGAGGACTGAGGATGATATCGGAAAGGCCATAAGCTGGCAGGGAGAGATCAAAGAAGTGGATCAGAGAATCCTATCTAGCAGTGAAGGCGACTATGTCCGGGCTAGGGTGAAGTTTAATCCGTGAAACCTCTGTGGAGGAGAGTACACATCAAAGCTCTATACGCGCCAATACTTTGGCTAGATTACAAGTATAAAAGACTGCTCTCTGCGTGCGCTTGGTGTGGCATGATTACGCATCAATCCTGGAGTTGTAGCAAGCAAAGTGAAGCAGAAGAAGGCAATAAACCACCTGGGTACGGCGATTGGCTTATCTTTAAGCCACCGTCGAAGAAGAAGAACTGGGGAGACAATGATGCTACTGTGAACACAACACACGAGAGTGGCAGTGATTACCAAAATGCAGAAGGGGGAAGGGAGGAAGAGCTACGTAAGGTGAAGTTTGGAGAGGAAGGTAACAATAGTGATGTGATGGAGATAGAGATTCCAAATAACGAGAAGGATAAGGAAGTTATAGTGTTCGATAACCCACTGTGCAGCGAACAAGGTACTAGTGCGGAGGAAAAAGGTAAGACGATTGTGAAACCAACTACTACCAACTCGATAGGGCCGAAGCGGAAATCAAGTGAGACAATTACAGTCCCAATCCAATAGAGAAGGGTATAGGGTCATCACCGAGAGGTAGAGGCCGAGGTAGGGGGAGAGGTTCTGGAGGTAGGGGAAGTCTTGCACCAAAAACGCTGATGTTACATAACAGCAACGGTAAGCAAGCATCGGGTGGTATTAAACAAATTTTGAAGGTTACGGGTATGGAGGACGTCAAAAGCATCAAAACAAATGTCTCGGTCTCCGGCTTACATAATACAACAAAGGAAGCGAGCGCCTCAAAGACTTAAAGTGCAACAATGGCAGAGGGTGCGACGCACCCCCGCCAAGCATAATGTGTCTCATAGTCTGGAACATACGCGGGCTTGGGAACCCGAGTACGTTCCTATCGCCTCATGATCTGGTGAAGCGAAAAGTGCCCAACTTAGTTTCCTCATAGAAACTAAGCTGAGCTTGGAAGAAATGAAGAGGACTCAACACAAATTAGGGTATGCAAATGGAGCTATTGTTGGTAGTAGAGGACGTAGCGGAGGGTTAGCCCTTCTTTGGAAGGAGGGTATGCAAGTTCAACTCAATAACAAATCGCAGCGTTTCATTGATGTGATAATTATTGAGGAAGAATCGAATTTCAGTTGGAGGTTTACGGGTTTCTATGGAGACCCGAACAAGGAAGATAGACATCACTCTTGGGAGTTGCTTAGATGACTTGCTCCACGCCCACCTTGTCCGTGGTGTGTTGCCGGTGATTTCAACGCGGTGACAATAATTTTGGAGAAGGAAGGAGGTGCGGGGGTAAGTTATAGTCATATTTCTCAATTTAAAGATGTTCTTAATGATTTGGAACTCAACGATTTGGGTTTCTCGGGTACAATGTTCACTTGGAGCAATAACCAAGCGGACAAAGCAAACATTCGGGAAATACTCGATAGAGTTGTTGCTAACTCTAGGTGGATGGACAGATTTCAAGTCGCGAAGGTCTAACACCTTTGTGAACCGAATTCGGACCACGTTCTGCTTTTTCTGGAATGGACACAAACCAAGAGTTGCGGGTTGCGTAGATTCCAATACGAATCGATGTGGAATACACATGCAGAATTTGCGGATACGGTACAAAAAATTTGGGGCGATGCAAGGCAGAAACCAGTGCACCAGAAGCTGGGTTCCCTAGCCAAGGGACTGAAATGGTGGATTATAAACACCTTTGGTATTGTTAAAAAAGAAAAGAAGAAATTAAGAGACAAAATAGAGGCACTGTGGCAACAAGACCAATCAACTGGCACACTAGCAGAGTACAAAATGGTACAATCTGCCTACAACAAGATTCTTAATCGTGAAGAGATGATGTGGGCAAAGAGAAGACGCACAATGTGGCTGAAAAAACGGTGATAAAATACCAGATTTTTTCACCAAAAAGCTACTATTCGACGAGCGAGAAACAATTTTTGTGGAATTGAAGATGGGGCTGGAAATTGTATAACTAAAGATAGCAAGATTACTGAAATACTGGATATGCATTTTTGTAATTTATTCTCTTCGACGCACGCCTCGATGAATGAGATCGATCCAGTTTTACAAAATCTGGAAGGGGGAATTTTGCAAGAAGAAATAGATGCTATGGAGGTTTCATATACAGTAGAGGAGGTTCGCCAAGCTTTATTCCAGATGTCACCTGAAAAAGCGCCATGTGCTAACATGGAGAATATGTCCACTTTGCTCGGAATAATAAATGATTATGGAGTCGCCTGGGGTCAGCAAGTCAATTTCGAGAAGTCAGCCCTTGTTTTTTCCTCGGGGGTCCCAAATGATACGAGAATTTGTTTGCAACAAAAAATGGGTGTCCACGACGTTGAGCAACATGACAAGTATTTGGGTCTTCCTACCACGATGGGCAGAAATAAGTCTGTTACTTTCAGTTCGTTGACAGACAAATTTGGAAGCAAGCTTAAAGGTTGGAAGGGAAAATCACTTTCTGTTGCGGGTAAGGAGGTGTGTATCAAGGCGGTGGCTCAAGCTTTATCTACTTACGCTATGAGTTGTTTTAAACTACCAGATGGGTTCTGTGACAAAATGGAGGCAATGATTCGACGATTCTGGTGGGCTAGATGTGAGAAGGAAAGAGGTATTAATTGGATTGTGTGGGACAAGATGCAACGTACACGGAAATAGGGAGGTCTGGGATTCAAGGATTTGAGAGCTTTCATTCAGGCCATGCTGGCTAAACAAGTGTGGAGGCAGATTCAAAACCCGAATTCTCTCTTAGGAAGAGTTTTGCGCAGTAAGTATTTATTTGATTCTACAATTCTAAAAGCTGAATTGGGGAATAGTCCAAGTTACGCATGGAGAAGTCTTTTGCATGGTAGAGCTATAATAGATAGAGGAACAAGATGGTGCTTAGGTGATGGTCGCAGTATTACTTTAACGGACAGATTTATCCCACAACACAATTATTTCAAGATCATAACACCACTCCAAGAGCCTGCGCCTATTGTCAGTGATTTTATCCTGAATGATAGAACGTGGAATCAACAGTTACTGGGAAACACTATGTTGTAGGTGGGTATCAACGCTATCTTAGCTATTACAATCCCCACAATACCCATTACTGATCGTTTAGTTTGGAACAAAACAGCAGATGGTCACTATACAGTTAAATCCGGATATGCCTTCATAAATAAACAGTTTAGTCCTGATCTTTACAAGAGCAACAATTTTGAGAGTTGGGCTCCCTTTTTTCAAAATGTATGGAAAGTCCAATTACAAAAGAAACTTATAAATGTATCTGAAGAGTTTTTCATAAAAGTCTACCTACTCGCAGCAATCTGTGTAGAAGGCAACTAAATGTCCCAAACTTTTGCGTTTTTTGTGGCAATAATGGGAAACAGAACAACATATCTTCAACACTTGCAAAAAATTCAAAGTTATATGGCTGAAAATGGGATTCTCAGAAGAACGACTCGGGATAAGGACAAGCTTCAAACGTTGGATCGCTAATAAAATTTGTGTGTCACCAGAACACGCGAAAAAAGCTTTTTGTATCCTTCTCTAGGAAATCTGGAATTTGAGGAACTCCATTGTTTTCAAGGGGAGCTGGAAGACCGAGGAACAATTAATAGCAGGAATTGAGGCCCGAATAGAAGAATGTTTGAAGATTGAAGAACAGTACTTACATGCAAGTGACCGGCCAATACAGATCCAGAAATGGCTTCGACCGGGATTGGGTCAGGTGAAAATTAATTTCGACGTTTCCTTCAGCTCACAATCCGGCTTGGCAGGTGGTGGTTTTATCATTAGAGACTCCGATGGAGGATGTATCAAAGCAAGATCCTTTCAACTGTCTGTGTGTTTTGATGCTAGGTGTAGATAGTGCTTTCTGAGCTGACAGATCTTGGCCACGTGGCAACCATCCAGCACACCATATTGTGCTCCACACACACTGGATCACCAGCCGAGCTGATCCATGTGGGGGCTGCGAGACAGAGCCCTCGCATACCACTGCACGGGACTTGTAGGGACTTAGTGGTTTGGAGGCTAGAGTAAGCCCTGTCGCGTGCGAGCTAAGCCCGCGCGCGACCTTTAGTAACTGTTTTGAGAGATTTATGGCACGAGCTCCATAAACCCGGTCAATCCGGTCAAACCCGGTCAACCTCGTAACGGTTCCGGTATTCGCGCACAACGTGCTGTAACGGTCCCTATATACTCGGACGAACGTGCCGTTATGGTTAAGCTAATTAAGCCGCCATCAATGGGCGCATTAACCACACTACAACGGTCACGTTCTCTGATATATATAGGACGTTAACCTTTCCATACAAAGGAGAACACACTCGCCATACGCGGAAGCTCTGCCAAGCCTCTGTCTCTCTCTCAGACATTGCTACTGCCTTACTCTCTCCCTACACACAACCCCACTCTTCCTGTGCGATCCTTGATCCTCTACATACGGTGTACACGGAGGTCTCCCCGCCGGAATCTCTTGTGCACATTTTGGTGAACCCGACGTGAACTTACCAACAAAAGCAACCATGTCTCAGGAGGACGATATCAGCAACAGATCGCCTTCCACTGAAACCGCCTCGGGAGAGGGGACCCGCCGTACTCCTACCACCCCGGCGAGACACCAACGCTAGAGTCCTTGGACGCCACTGTCCAAAGTCAGGCGAAAGCTCTCAAAGCGCAGTCCGCGCAACTAGAACGGATCTTGGCCGTTCTGGGCACCCTTGCGCCGAACCCTTCAACAGCCACCGCCGTCTCTCAAGGAGGAGGAGCCCCTACTGCTCCGGGGCTGGGAGTGTCAACCACACCTCCCGACCCTAACCTGCAGACTTGTCCGGCGACTACGCAGCTGCCTTCGATTCAGGGGTCGACAGCTCAGATGTTGCCTCTCACTGCTCAAACCTCTCAGCCTTCGGCTTTGGCATCTAACCCGACTTTGCAGTACCCTTTGCCTCCTCCAACGGCGATCTGGGGCAATGCAAATAGTCAATATGTCCCTAATCCTTCGGCGGCATATGTGTCGCCTCCGCCTGCGGTAACCCCTCCTTCGACTACCGAGGGAGGCATTCCAGAATGCATGACGTCTCTGCAGAAGCGCATGGACACTATTCTGGCTCATCAGTCATTCGCGGATACCATTATCCCGAAGCTGGACAACGATCCACCCATTCCACGAGAGATCTATCTCATGCCTAACCCGGCGGGGTACAAAGCTCCCAAATGGGACAAGTTCGAGGATGTCAACGGAAACGCTCATGAGCACGTCATGCGTTTCATTGATGTCATGGGGCCATACGGAGCTGATCCCAAACTGCTGATGCGAGAGTTCCCAAAATCCTTAGGGAACGTAGCATACAAGTGGTACCGAACACTGGAAGCTGGATCCGTGAAGACTTGGGACGACATGGTCCAGAAGTTCTACACCAAGTTCTTCCAGATGGAAGAAAAGGTGACGATGATCCATCTCTCGCGGATGTATCAGAAGCGCGAGGAGGACGGGATCACTTTCATCAAGAAATTCAGGGCGAAATCCTTGGAGTGCAAAGATCCAATGCTCGAAAGCCGGCTCGTGGAGATATGCCTGCAGTGCATGCGAGATGAATACAAAGGTATGCTCATCAATTTGCAAACACCTACGTTTTCAAAGTTAATTGAATGCACGAAGAACATCGAGCCTATAGTCGAGAGGCAGAAAAAGAAGAACGCTCCGGAGCGACCTCCGAGCGGCACCACCTACAAGATCGGGAGATTCAGTTACAAGAGGGGACGCGAAGCTGAGGTCAATACAGTGTCACCCCAGAAGCAAGCGAAGGTCGTGAACTTCGACGTACCACCCCTACCATGCTCGGTAGAGGAGTCAAGCGACCTCTGCAGGCAGTGGCGCAAGGACGGTGTCCTACCGCCGCTTGAGAAGATACCCTCCAAGGAGATGGTGAGAGACCCTAAGTGGTGCGAGTACCACGGCAAGATTATGCACCCCACGGCTGAATGCAAGAAACTCAGGTTCGCGTTCGACCAGAAGATGAAGAACGGCGAGCTGATCGTCAGTGATCACAGGAAGGATGTACGCAACAACCCACTTCCTGCTCATGCGGAGCAAGGCTCGAAAGGCAAGGAGGTCGCCATGATCTCGATCGTAGACTTGGAAGAAGTCGCAGAGGATGGTCTACCCATCATTGCTGAGGTCCATGAAGATGAAGACTACAGCATGGACACAGAAGATGAGCGTGCCGACCGGATGAAGGGGTCGCACGGCTTCAGCAGATTCTTCGACGAGATGAATTTCTCGGAGAAATGCCGGACGGAAATGACGAAAGCAATCTTGAGGATAGCGGAGGACTACGAGGAGGATCTTGTAGTCTCCAACGGGAAAGTCATCAGGGCATCTCGCTCTACAGAAAAGATCATGACCTTTTCTGCCAGCGACAAGAAGACAGATGCGAGCCATCAAAGGCCTCTGTACGTGACGGTCATCATCAATGGTGTCGAGTTCAAACGAGCATTCGTTGATGGAGGAGCAGCGGTCAACGTTGTTTCGCTCCACACACTGAAGCTAGCAGGGATCCCCGAGCACAAGATCGTCAAGCGTCCATCTCCGCTGACGGGATTCGGAAGCGACTCTAGAATGACGATCGGATGGATCCGCCTGGGCGTTCAGATTGGCAAAATCAAGTGCTCAGCGAAGTTCTATGTCATAGACGCAAACACTACATACCACATGATTATAGGTCGAGCCTGGATTCATCGCTTCGACGCAGTTCCTTCCACGGCTCACCAGATTATGAAAGCTATCTGGAACGACAGAGTAGTCGAGATACCGGCTTCAACGAATCCATTCAACTTGGATGAAGCACATCTTAGCGAGGCGGTGTGTTTTACTGAGATGGCGGACGAACAAACACCGGGACCATTCAACCCTACTCCTTTGCCTCTCTGGGAGGACATCAAGGACCAGTCACCCGCGGGAGTAATGGTGACAAGAGAAGATGCCAAGGAAAAGCCGCCTACACGCGAAGAGGCGCCGCGTATCGCATATCATCGAAAGAATGTGTATACTCTGAAGAGAATCGCAAAGCATGACCCCGAAGGCAAGGAGATAGAGAGCTTCTGCGCCAATGGGAAGAAATGCTATCGCATATGAAGGTGCGCGGGGATGTCCTCACACGGGCATGGGGATATCCCTGGGCAAATCAATCAAATCGAGCAAATTGCGCTAACAGAAGAGCCAATGCGGAGCACTCCAGACGAGAAGCTCAAAGAAGCACCTGAATGCATGGAAGACAGGCCCAGACCACAAAAGCAAGAGCTAAAGGAAGTGTTCCTCAGCCCGAACGAGGAAAAGAAAAGGCCAGTCTCTCTAAGTGCGGACCTCACAAGCGAAGAGGAGCAAGGACTGCTACAGCTCCTAACTGAATACAAGGACGTGTTCGCATGGGAGTATGATGAGATGCCGGGACTGGATACAAGCATCACTATGCACCGCTTAGACATCATTCCAGGGTCTAAGCCGGTAAAGCAGAGCACAAGGAGCTTTAGGCCGGAGCTTAACGTGAAAATCAAGCAGGAGATTGTCAAACTCCTGGATGCCAAATTTATAGAGCCGAATCATCATCCCACATGGCTGGCCAACATCGTGCCAGTGGTGAAGAAGAACGGACAGCTCCGCATCTGCGTGGACTTCCGAGATCTCAATCGCTTCTGTCCCAAGGACGATTTTCCACTGCCCAACATCGATTTGCTTATCGATTCAACAGCGGGCCACCGCATGTTCAGTTTCATGGATGGTTTCAGCGGGTACAACCAGATCAAGATGGACCCCGAAGACGCGCGGAAAACTGCATTCATTACTCCGGTAGGGGTGTTCAACTACACAGTGATGCCGTTCGGTCTTAAAAACGCGGGTGCAACCTATCAGCGCGCCATGATGGCTCTGTTCCACGACATGATGCATAAAGAAGTGGAATTCTATGTGGATGACCTGGTGGTTAAATCCAAGCACGAAGCAGATCACCTCGCAGATCTACGGAAGGTGTTCAATAGATGCAGACGCTTTCAACTAAAGATGAATCCCATGAAATGTGCATTTGGGGTGACATCAGGGAAATTCTTGGGATGCGTAGTTCATCGCCAAGGAATCGAGCCTGACCCTGCGAAAGTATCAGCCATAACCGGCATGACGCCGCCCCATAACCAGAGTGCCTTGAAGACATTTTTAGGAAAGTTATCCTATCTGCGGAGATTCATCCCGGCGATTGCCGAAATCACATGCTGTTTTAGTGCTCTTCTCAAGAAGGACGCCGTCTACGAATGGGCTCCGGAGTACGAAGCTGCATTCGGAAAGCTGAAGGATCTGCTGACATCCTCAAAAATAATGATCGCACCTCAACTGGGATCACCGCTTCTGCTATATCTGACGTCAACAAGGAGATCCATAGGAACACTCTTGGCTCAGGAGTACGAAGGCCAGGAAAGGCCTATCTACTACATCTCTCGCATCGTGCAACCTGCTGAATCAAGGTACACAGACATCGAACGTCATTGCCTTGCTTTGTTCTTCGTAATAGAG
Organism: Linanthus parryae; assembly: GCA_023055425.1. Taxonomy (NCBI): domain Eukaryota; kingdom Viridiplantae; phylum Streptophyta; class Magnoliopsida; order Ericales; family Polemoniaceae; genus Linanthus; species Linanthus parryae. Next base: position 1,996,615 of record JALGPY010000012.1, read on the forward strand.
AAATTGAAACACTACTTCGCATCGCATAAAGTAGTAGTGGTCACCAAAAGCGATCCCATACGATATCTGCTAACTCACACTACTCCCGGTGGGAGATTGGCGAAATGGTACATGACCATCTCTCAATATGATATCACATGCGTGAAACCGCGAGCGATTAAGTCGCAGGCGGTAGCGGATCTGTTGGCACAGTTCCCCGACAACAGCCACGAGCCCGTGATCGAAGAAGAGCTCGAAGGACCTGAAATCTATGCAATAGACGTGCCTTATTGGACGCTTCATTTCGACGGGTCGTCGACAAGAAAAGGCGGAGGCATTGGGATAGTCTTGACTAAGCCGGATGGGGAAGTCATACAAATGTCCGCCAAGCTCAACTTCGCAGTCACCAACAACGAGGCAGAATATGAAGCCCTCATAGCGGGACTGCGCGCAGCAAAAGCTTTTGAAGTAAGCAATCTAACGGTCATGGGAGACTCCAAGTTGATCGTCAAGCAAGCCTCGGGTGAGTACGGTTTGAAGGAGATTAACCTTCTGTCTTACCGCACCCTAGTACAAAATCTGGTACAGCAATTCTGCGATGTAAGGTACGAGCACAAACCCCGAGCAGATAACAGACATGCGGACGCTTTGACAACCTTGGGATCTAAGGTCAGCACAGACAAATGTCCCGCAAGGATCTCCATTGAAGTGCGAACATCGTCGGCATTGACAGAAGATGCATGCGACAACGAACACATGGATGACACGGATTGGAGAAAAGCAATCCTACAAGCTATTGCAGAAGGCACAAGCAGTGAAAGCTGGGCACTCACCAAGGGGTACTGCATACATGATAACACCCTCTATTACAAGGGTCCTGGCGGAATACTCATGCGATGCGTCTCCGAGCGAGAGGGACAACTGTTGTTAGAAAAGATTCACCAACATGCTTGCGGAGAAAGCGAGGTGTCAATCTACAGGAAGGCTCAGAGATATGGCATTCATTGGCCAGACATGTCAACAGCCGCAGCCCTGATACAAGGGAAGTGCGAGAGTTGCGCACTAATCAAAGATTCTTTACTCATCGCTCTGACTGATGATGACACAGATTGGAGGAAGCCACTCTTCGATTTTCTCACTCAGGGCACCGTGCCTGAATCGAGAAAAGAAGCCGAGAAATTGAAGAGGAAAGCATCTCGATATGTGGTACAGGAAAACCTGCTTTGGCGAAGAGGTCACGAGGGCAACTTGCTGCGATGTCTAGACGGCAGAGAAGCACAAGAAGTCATGGACCTTTCTCATCAGGTGGAACACCAAGGAGGTGCGAAATTATGCAGGCAGCTCCTCTCAATTGGATATTTCTGGCCCACGATGGAGGTCGATTGCCGCACCAAAGTACGACGCTGCCAGGAGTGCCAATTCAAAGGAAACCTGGTGCACGCTCCCGCCGTGGATCTACATGCATTAGGAACACCATGGCCATTTCACACATGGGCTTTGGACTTCATCGGTCCCATCCGACCAACGTCACACGGGAATCATTTCATTCTCACCGCAACTGAGCTATTCACCAAATGGGTGGAAGCAATACCACTGAAGACGGCAAATGCGCTAGCTGTGGTCAACTTCATCCAGGAAAGCATCATATGCAGGTTCGGAATCCCAAACACCATTCTTTCAGATAACGGTACTCCCTTTGTTAATCGCCAGGTAGCTGCGAAATTAGCGGAGTACAATATCAGGCAGATATGTTCTACCCCTTATTACCCGAAGGGAAATGGACAAGCCGAAGCAACCAACAAAACGTTGTTGAGAATTTTGAGCAAGATGGTCGCGGATGACCACAAGAAGTGGGCCGACTCTCTAAGCATGGCTCTGTGGGCCTACCGAACTTCTCCAAGGACACCCACGGGGGCCTCGCCATTTCTACTATGTTATGGGGCCGAAGCTGTTGTACCTGCGGAGGTGAGAGTCAATTCGGCAAGGCTAGCCTTCCACGCACTCTACGAAAATCAACGCGATCATGACTTAGTCTTGCTGGAGGAAAAGCGAGAACAAGCCAAAAGGACCAACAAGCGATATCAACAAAGGATTGCTCGCGCTTACAATAAGACGGTCCAGCGAAGAGATTTCGCAGTTGGAGACTTGGTCCTGCGCGCATCTGACCACTGCATGCGAGAAGCGACTCACCCAAAGTTCGCAGCCAATTGGGAAGGACCCTTCGAAGTCACAGAAGTCTTCGACAGTGGCTATTACAGCATACGAAGGTTGCACGGCACAACCTCAACCCCGAGTTCAGTCAACATGCGCTGGATTAAGAAGTACTATCCCTGACTTCTCTTATTTCATGCGTTTTATCATAACGTCGCTTAATCTCTTGTATGGTTACGATTTACACAATCTCCTCTCCCATATGAGAGGATTGTAATCTCATCTCTCCCATATGAGAGTGTTATAATAAGAGAATTCTCCCAAATGAGAACTTTATATTTCTGGATTGTCAATTGTGCTTCAATTTAGTTTGCTATAACTGTTAACAACGGGTTATTCGTCACAATAGCAATCTATGCAAATGCGATCTTAATTGATCATTTAAGCCTATCTGTCACGATAGCAGCCTATGCAAATGCGATCTTAATTGATCATCTAAGCCTATATATTACGATAGCAGCCCATGCAAATGCGATCTGAATTGATCATCTAAGCCTATCTGTTACGATAGCAGCCTATGCAAATGCGATCTTAATTGATCATCTAAGCCTATCTGTTACGATAGCAGCCTATGCAAATGCGATCTTAATTGATCATCTAAGCTTATCTGTTACGATAGCAGCCCATGCAAATGCGATCTTAATTGATCATTTAAGCCTATCTGTTACGATAGCAGCCTATGCAAATGCGATCTTAACTGATCATCTAAGCCTATCTGTTACGATAGCAGCCTATGCAAATGCGATCTTAATTGATCATCTAAGCCTATCTGTTACGATAGCAGCCCATGCAAATGCGATCTTAATTGATCATCTAAGCCTATCTGTTACGATAGCAGCCTATGCAAATGCGATCTTAATTGATCATCTAAGCCTATCTGCTACGATAGCAACTCATGCTAAAAACGATCTTAATTGGTCTTCTAAAGCCTATCTGCTACGATAGCAACTCATGCGAAAAACGATCTTAATTGATCTAGTAAAGCCTATCTGCCACGATAGCAACTTATGCGCAAAGTAAGCTTAATTGATCTTCCAAACCTATATGCGGTGATGGAGGCATTCTATGAATACGATAACAATATTGTGAAAATGATCTTAAGTGATCTACAAAGGTCTATCTGATATGCTAGCACGTGCATCAAAAACAAATCACAAGCCCATCTGCCAAGATGGCACAGCTGCGAAAATATGATCTCGAACGATCTAGTGAAACATCTGCGAATTCATATGGCAGATAGCAAATGCGAAACTATTACATAGCATTATGCAAGGCGAAATATGCCGAAACGCATGCGAAAGTGTATTTGGTTGCAACAAGGCAGCAGATAATACAAAAGCCTATTTATCATTATGAGTCAAAAAGACTTGCAATTTATCTGTCTAGATAGCAGCTTACAAGCGAAAAAGCTCAAATCTAACTACACAGCCAAAGTGGCTTACAATACATTCGAAAAGTAGCTGACAAGCCAGCAGAGACACACTACGGGAATCCTGACTGAAAGGGATGAACCCACCGGTTCTATCACCGGCTATGCAATACACAGATCTGCGACTGAACATCTGTCGCAAGTGGGATCTTGCTCCAAAGAGCCACATGAAGCCATACGTTCAAGATCCCAGTATTTGACAAGGCCCTTGTCAGATCTACACCCCATAACATTTGCCAAAGGAACCACCGGTTCCGGCGATCAACAGGCAAGCAGAAGCTCCAAAGGGCAAGGGCTCCTTGTAGACGGGGATGAACGCAGCGGTTCGCCACCCTGAGCTCACGAACGTGGGGGCAATAAGTTCTCCTCCAGGGAGGCTGGAGGAGAATTCCGCCGTTCATTACGAGACGGTAGCACGGTCACTTCGGCGCTGCACCTCACCGGGAGGCGGCCGGAAACATGACCTGCAAACATAATACACGAAGAAAATTCTTCGAACACACATGAGATATCATCTCTATCTTCTTTATGATGGTTATAAAGAGCAATAAGCCTCATAAAGTGGATCTTGGAAACTATTTCTACAGCACAAAGCGCAAACTCATGATTCACAACTTGAAGTTGCCATGAATCAACGAAAAACAAGCGTTGAAGCCAGCAGTCGTAAAGACTCACGGCAGAGCACATTTTTTGGGATGAAGAACCCAAATGGCAAAGACAGGGTTTATATAGACCATGGAGAGACTCTTCAGTTGCCAAAAATGAGTCAGCAGAATTTGAAAAGAGGGTAAGGTCAATCACTTACGCCTTGAAAAGCGGTAACGATCAATTACCCTACTAAAGGCTACGACGATTCAGTTGCGTATCCTAATAAATGACGGATAGTCATGATTCGGATGGACTTCCCAACGAAATCGTGCTTATCTTCCGAGAAATTAGCGCGAAAATCAAGCAGAGTATCAATTGCTGATGTCATAATTGGATATGCACAGAGATATCCTATCAAATCCCGAAAAGGGCAAAACGGGCAAGTTGATTCTTGTTGTTAAAAAAAAAGAGGGGGAGAAACCCTAGCAACATTACATTAATGTTTCAAACATTACATTAATGTTCCAGCCATTTCCTTGCTATTTTTCAAATTCAAAAAGTCAAAAGCAAATTCTTGATCAAGGAGTCATGGGGTGCGAACTGATGGCTCAGCTTCTCTACCTGCTCCACTTCTTGCTTCAATTGCTCGCACTTGGCATTCATCTCATGATAGAGCTTCATAGCTTCTTCAGCCTTTTGCTTCTGTTGCTCCACCTTCTGCTTTTCAGCTGCGAGATTCTGGTGGCCGAGCTTCAAAGTTACGGCTGCGCGAATCAGAGTGACTCTTTTCATAAGAAATCTGAAACCCAGTCTGCCTTGGACTTTGGTAAGAAGATTTTGGCACATGCCACAAAGCAATTCGGCACTCTGAACAGAAATGGTCTCAGGCGTGGCCGCAGACAGCTGCTCCAAAATCCAAATGGCTTCGGTAAGAAACAGCCTCCTGTCAAAGGGCCCTATCTCCAGAGATCTTGCAAACGATCGGGGGTAGGTGAGGCGCATCCGAACTAGCCAGTCCACATCAGTTTGTTTCAAACCTGAAGCAATGTTAAAGCTAAGTTATGCTATCAAACTCGCAAATGCACCATGCGAGATGCAAACAGTGAATCACTACTTACCAGTTCCTTCAAGAATCTCACGAAGAGAAGGAATGCGCATTACTGGAGTCGTTGAAGACTGCCCTTGCTCCATAGCTCTCCTATCAGCCGCGAGCTCTAACTCCTCATAGTTAGAAGGAAGAGTGTAGGCCGCACCAGCTGCGACTGCATTCCCAACCTGCGAGCCCCAAAAGCTCCACGCAGGAATAGGTGCTGCCGAAGCCGAGGTCGCTTGGCGAGGGACATTCTCATATGCGGAAGCATCGGCAGTACTTGTCCTTACTTCCTCAGCACCAGCATGGGCATCTTCATCCATTAGCACAGCACCAGCTTCAGCATCGTCGGAAAGTTCGATGATGTCCTCGAGAGGCTCACCTGCGTGATCAGTAGCTGCGATGGGCTTCTCAGTATGGGGGCTCGGAATCGGAACATAGGACGCAGAAGGCTGACTTCTTTGCTCCGGCGCATGTTCCTCAACACTGCCTGCGATACAAAATGCGATGGTATGAGGTAACTCGCATTGAATGATATTTTGCTATCTTTACTAAAGCTAACAGCAAGCACCTCCACGCGAAGGTGGGATTGAAGTCTCTTCGTCATACACTAAAGACGTGGAACCATGCCCTATTAGCGTGTACTCATTAAGCAGGTCCTTAAAATGAGCATGACCTGGGACGCGAAGAAGCCAGTCATGTTTCTGTCTCAAGTGACTAAAGGCTAGCATATGCATATCGCTCAAATGATTACCTGAAGGTTCTCCGCACTTGCCTACTAGCAAACGGCGAATGTAAGCCTTTGACACACCATGCTTTAACGCACCCACAATAACATCTCTATAAGTTACTGCGAGATTGAAGATCTCACCTTTATCGCCGCCGGCGATTTCTTCAAAGTCTGCTTGAGCTTGCTCCAGGGCTGCTGCATCCTCTTCTGGAACCGCATCTTCCTCCTCCGCATGGGGAGCCACTTCTTCGGGAAGCGCATCTTCCTCGTCAGTTGGACGCACCAAGTCGTCAACATGTTGCTCTTCGAGGCTCCGTTGTCTCACACGCTCGAGCTCCTCCTCTTCCCGCTGCCTCCTTCTTTCAGCAGCTTCCGCGGCTGTCTTCCGGGACTCAGCAAGAACGTCCTCGCTTATGGGATCGTCTGGAATGCCAGAATGGGTATCTTTCTTTTGTCTCTTGGCCAAAAGGCCACCGATGATCTCATCATCATCATCATCTGCAAAGATATGATTGATTTAAGAAAGAATTGCAAAGGAATTACGATAATGGGAAAGGAAATGCGATGGAGGCACCTCCTGATTCTTCCTCATGCATCACCACTGTTCTTTCTTCTTCTTCATCACTTTCTCTGGGCTCCTGCCTCTCTCCTTCTTCCTCCTGGTTGAAAGGAACGAAAGTCTCAACTGCGAGCTCCTTCCGCACTTTGCTGGGCATGCGACTTTTGCCTTTATCCTTGACAGAAAGGGACCTCGCCGGAGGAGAAGTTGGAGCACTTCTAGGGGAAGAAATTGTAATTCCCTTTTGCTTGGGTCTCTTCACTCTCGGCGCCGCAGTCGCTGGAGGGGACAGATCATCTCCGGGAGGTGACGAGGCCGGAGCATTGTCTAACAGCGAGTCAGCAAAAGCATTCATGACTGCGCGAATCTTGGTTTCGACCTCAGGGTCCATCCTCCATGCTAGCAGAAACGGCTGCTTTTGTCTTCTGGTGGCAACAATGGTGTTAACCAATGACTTGGAGCGATCACCAGATGCGAATCTCCGCACATGACACTACAGCAAACAGTACAGAATAAAGGCATCAGCATAAGAAAATCAATAAGCTTAACGCACGCAGGAAAAAGTGCTTACCTTAGCAAATGCCTGGCTATATCTGAAGACATGCGTGTCGCCCTTCTTAACTGCGGCGATCTTTTCCTTCAAAATGACGTCAGGGCACAAATGGTTCTCATGATCCAGCAACGAGTAGCAACCATACTCAGACTCGCTCAGACTGCAATTGGGGCGAAACGGGAAAGAGTTTCTCTTGATCAAGGGAGCTCTACTTGGCTGCGCGGCCGACTGCGTCTCAATCCTCGTTTGCTGGGCGATCCAGTATGCGAGCCAGTTCTGAGAACAACCACCCTCGCGGGTCCCTGCAGGCTGCTCAAAGGGAAGATTGTTCATGAATACTGTCTTGCACTCCTTTGTCAGCAAGCGCTTATAGCAACCTCTGATAATGGACTGGGGCCAGATTGATGGTGCCACTGCATCAAAGCCGAACTGGGGAGAAACTCGAGTGGGGTCAACATCCACGGTAATCCTCTCGTACCTTGGCGTGAGCTCACGAATATGCTCTGCGAGGGCAGGAAGAGAACCTCGTAGACACCAGCAAAAGAACTCGCGATAGCGCTCATGGAAATGCGATCCCTCTTCGAAGAGGAGCTCTTCTGAGAAGACAACGCCCTTAGAGGGGTACAGCTTTGGAAACCATCGCACGTTCTCAACACGTGTGGCATAGGGCCTGGCAGTAAACTCTTTCCGTTTGTCGCATATCAAGCTCCAAACGCACTTGGTGTTGTTCGCTCCGAACCACCTCGCAGCTCTGCCGCTGTTGCGCTCCTCCGTCTCTCCTGGGGGACACCACTTGTCGGGTTTGAGAGCAGTTGGGGCATAGGATGGCCACCGCTCGAAGACCCACATTGTCAAAAAAGAGATATTGACGAAGGTCAGTACATCGAGGCGGCCACGCGACTCTTTCATGGCCAAAACCAGCTGATCAAGCCTGTAATACAACGTGCCCAAGACCAAGGGTCCGAGTGCGACTCTCTGGCCAAGGGCGAGCCTCACAGCAAGTGGCAAAACATGGTAAAAGACCCCATCATGTGGGTGACCGTCGATCAAGTACCTCGACAACCAAGCACAGAGGAAAGCACAGAGGGTCAAGTGGTAGCCTTTACCCTCCACATAATTCTCGGCCTCTGGGTTCTCACTCAAAAGCTTCTTAGTGATGCTGCTGTTCGCATAGTCTCGAAAGAAGTACTGCAACCATTTGTTCCAGGTATTCTTCGCAGACGTATCAACTAACTGCCAGTTTGGAAGGGCTTTCGTAGTAGTCCACCGGGTGGAGATTTTATTTACCTCTGCCAGGCATTCCTCCATCTGCGTGTACAAGGCAATCTCCGCAGGCGTCCTCAAAGGACTCAAAGGGTCTACCTCACCCATGGGAGAAAGATCGTACAGCCTCGAGTGTAGGGGCAGCCTCGAACTCAGCAAAATGGAATGTGTGAGTCGCAGGCGAGTAGCGGGAAAGAAGGTCTAGAAGCATGGACTGGTCCAGCTTCACGGCAGCACCCTTCATAGCACGAACAGCGAAGTATACACCGGCTTCATCAAGAATCGCGGCGTGATTGGTCAACACGTGGTCAATCCACTCATCCATGTAGTCCAATTTCTGGACAAAATCTTGGGTAGAAATCGCAGTGTAGGGGAAGTACCCATTCTCGATTCCCAGTCGAACCACATCCTCGGAGCCAATTAACTCAAGCAAGGCTGAGTTAACCGGGCGAGTCAGTGTTAGCAATCCCTCAATTGGGACAGGAGCAGGCATTCTCTTCGCCTTAACCCTCGCATGGTAGAAATCTTGGCCACCTAAATAGGGGGCTTTTCGCCACAAAGCCTGCGGAAGATCGGGGATCTCTTCGTCCTCCTTGTTGGGTTTGGTTCCTTTTGTCTTGGCCATTCCTGCGGAAGAGCAAGAAAAAGGGGGGAGAAATATGCTACTTCAGTTTGAATTTCGAGAATCAAGATCTACAGAAAGAAAGATGAACAGTTTCTGGTATCAATTTCAGAAATCAGAAGGATGCATTATCAAGGGATTTCAAAACCCTATCCAAGGTCCTTATTATTGAAGGATCAGGCCGTAATTGGGTCCAAAGCTTGGAGCTTCTTAACAAGTTTCAACAGATTATATGGATTTACAGATTCAACGCAGTTCAGGGCATACACTGGTATTTTAAATCGAAATTGAACAAGGCCAACCTTGTTTCCGCAAAGCTTGCTTGGATATGCATAGTTGAAGAAGACGATTTGCAGTTTTGAACTGATGATTGATTATCTGAATCTGCTCTCGAAGATCTCCGGGTACCATTCACTTTAAGAGAAAGAAGTGATGCTTTGCAACAGTGGATACAAAGTATTTATCCAAAAACAATGAAGGGTTGCGTCCTTTCAGTAGTCGAATCGCAACCGTCACCGTCGAATCGTGCAATCACAGGACAAGCTGACGTCACGCCTAAAACCCTAGAAGCCAGACGGCACGACTCTAGGGGTTTTAGGTCATAATGGCACGCACGGGGGCTGAACTTACCCATATTTGAATTGGTGCGTGGCGGCAACGCGTATGTTGGTTTCCGCGCATGGAAGTCTATACAGCTATGAGTCTTCACGCGCAGAAAGGGGGCTAATGTAGATAGTGCTTTCTGAGCTGACAGATCTTGGCCACGTGGCAACCATCCAGCACACCATATTGTGCTCCACACACACTGGATCACCAGCCGAGCTGATCCATGTGGGGGCTGCGAGACAGAGCCCTCGCATACCACTACACGGGACTTGTAGGGACTTAGTGGTTTGGAGGCTAGAGTAAGCCCTGTCGCGTGCGAGGCAAGCCCGCGCGCGACCTTTAGTAACTGTTTTGAGAGACTTATGGCACGAGCTCCATAAACCCAGTCAATCCGGTCAAACCCGGTCAACCTCGTAACGGTTCCGGTATTCGCGCACAACGTGCTGTAACGGTCCCTATATACTCGGACGAACGTGCCGTTATGGTTAAGCTAATTAAGCCGCCATCAATGGGCGCATTAACCACACTACAACGGTCACGTTCTCTGATATATATAGGACGTTAACCTTTCCATACAAAGGAGAACACACTCGCCATACGCGGAAGCTCTGCCAAACCTCTGTCTCTCTCTCAGACATTGCTACTGCCTTACTCTCTCCCTACACACAACCCCACTCTTCCTGTGCGATCCTTGATCCTCTACATACGGTGTACACGGAGGTCTCCTCGCCGGAATCTCTTGTGCACACTAGGGAAGCTGAAGTATCTGCCATGGCGATAGGGGTTAAAACGGCGGTGGACAGAGGCTTTCGAAAAATATGCTTGGAAGGAGATGCTATGGGACTGAATGAAGATGTGAGAAGAGCGCTTGCAGGTGAAGAGGTAATGGACATCACTGGAAATGCAGAGAAGATAAAGGAGTTGGTGTCATTACTCTATCACATTGACGAAGCAGAGATAAGGTGGGTGTCCCGAGAAGTCAACCACGTGGCCGACTGTCTAGCAAAACAAGGAAGAATAAGTACATATAGCGCAAGTTGGGGTACAACTGTCCCAGAGTGGCTAGCAGCTGAAATTTTGCTTGATGTACCTATTACTTGATTTTCTATTGGAATGGAAAGTCTTTTCTCTCGAAAAAAATACTAGCTAAAATACCCTTGCCACTAGGATAAAAAAAAAGCCACGCTCATTATTTTCTTGAACAACTGAATTTGATTTCCCGTGCTGGTGGTCCAGGCAATGTTGGGGTATATTTTGATTCAATTGCGGATTTATCCGTCGGTGTTGGATTGTTGGAACCTTCTATTTGGTGCTAGCATCAATTAATATCATAGACAGAAAAGCATGATGGCAGACGAATTAGAGGACTTTCGCCATTCTTGCTCCTTTTTGCAGGCTTCAGCTTCGTTAGTGAGCTTCCTTCTCGGGTCATGAGTTTGTATAGGCAAGATAGACATGACCTTTCATTTTATCGCCCTCCATGAGAATATTTGTTGGTTGACAGTGGGTGTGGCTTTGTCCTCATGGTTGTTACGGGTCGAGATCCCAATTATTTTCTTTGAATTTTGTGCTGTGTTTTTCTCACATTTAAAGTAGCAAATATATGTAGCAAAAAATCTGGCAATACTAAGATGAGAAAAGACACTTTCCCCCTCCTCCCGCCCATTTTGGAATACGACACTTTCACCCCCTTAGTGTGCGGTATTTCAGAATACTTACACCCAATGTTGTGACGTTGTTGTTGGGGAATTATTCGTCAATCCGAATTCTCGTCGCAACGGAAGCAAAAATACGCCGCACGATCACACACTACACACACGCAATTTAGGAGAAGAAAAACGACACACAAGAATTTAACGTGGTTCGGAAAAACCGCCTACATCCACGGGAGGAGGAGAATTTTACTATATCAATGAGGGAATACATCGTAGGGGAGAGACAGCTCAATCCGCGGACCACGTCGACGCGGTACTCTCATCCTCATAGACTACATCTATGAAACCCTAACCTCACACATCCGCTCAAAGATATTTCTCACCAATCTCTCTCAACTCGACTCAATTAGAAACAATAGCTAGCACCTCTATTTATAATAATATAGAGGAGGTGGAAAAGCCCACAAAGCCCAAGCTATCACCTCCTCGGAGGAAGTAATCAGACGCATCGGGTACACCGATTTGTCTTGCGGAATTCGAGACAAAACCCAACAAACTCCACCTTGGCTTGAATTCTGCAAGCGCCTAACAAATTCCTCAGCCAACTCCGTTGTTGATGTCAACTCCGCCGCATCCGCCATGCTCCAACTGCATGGACCGCCATCGCACCTCTACCGAGATGCTCTGCACCCCCTCCTAGGGCACGCCTCGCACCCCCGACACGGGTGCGTCCCAAAGCATGACACTTTGGGGAGTAGTGTGGCACCATCTCTCCACCAGCTAGCTCATCACTGGAGAGATCACCACCAACGAAGTCAAGTGCAAACGAGACTCACTTCCTCTTCACTACTGCAGCAGTATTCTTCATCACCGTTCTCGTCACTTGAGCACCGTCTCGAACAACCTGCAACTGCTGAATAGCATGCACTATTTCCATGTTTTAGCGTCCTCACACGTCAACCACGTGTTTCTCCACGCCAACCCTGAGTGCTTCTCCTTGCGCTGTTGCTTCTCCTGTTCAATTCCACGCCTTCACCAAGACGTCTTGCAAAGTCACCACTTTGCGAACCCGCCGCGACTTACCTCTCTTCTTGCCTCGAGTTGCTCAAGAATTATAGTCACGAACTATACACAGAGATATCAGGACGCCACCACTGCCACGACCTCGTCAACTGCGTCCATCGCCTCGATCTCTGCCCTGGAGCTTCTTGTGAATTTCCTTGCACTAGTTGCCCACGTCTCTGACTAGACTCCTCTGCAACTATTGCGTCTCGTGCTCACAATCACACAAAGTCTATGCTTCTTGCCTATGTTGAACAACAGCTCCACCTGTTAACACACTCCTTAGTTTGCATAGGTTGCCAATCGAACGTTCAATTAGGAAATACGCCTCTAATTGACTCCACCTGATTGGACTTGAACTTTATTGACCCTGATCGCATCCCGCCGTCTTCGATCTCCCTATCGATATCGATTGATGCCGATCTTCTCAATCCACTCAGAATCTGGAAATTCTGACCGTACCGATGAATTTGCAACGTCCAAAAACATAGGGTTAGACTCCTGACTCATCCAAATCCGATCTACAGGCACGTCGTAACCACCCGCACAAGTTTTGGACTGTTGGATCTCACTGCAAACTGCCACATCAGCATTCTGCAAAATCCAGCGACAATTTGTAGAATCTAACCCCGCCATCGCGTCGGGAACGTCCAAAAATCTAGGGTTCACCTCCTGTTCGAGCCCAATCGGACTTACAGTCAGCTCTGAACACCCAAACAAATCTGGACCACTCGATCGCGTTCTTGCCGCGCTGGAGCACCGTGGATCTAACACACCTGATCCATCCGCCCAGAAGCAGCCCCATGTGCGCCAATTAACTGCCTTATTCACCCTTTGGTTGGTAACAACCCACCACCAACTCCATGTCACGAGCAGCTAACTTTTTTTTTCTTATTTTCTTTGTTTTTCTTCGTCCTTTCACCTGCGTGCTCCCCCCGGATCGTGAACCTGGCTCTGATACTAATTGTTGGGGAATTATTCGTCAATCCGAATTCTCGTCGCAACGGAAGCAAAAATACGCCGCACGATCACACACTACACACACGCAATTTAGGAGAAGAAAACGACACACAAGAATTTAACGTGGTTCGGCAAAACCGCTTATATCCACGGGAGGAGGAGAATTTCACTATATCAATGAGGGAATACATCGTAGGGGAGAGACTGCTCAATCCGCGGACCACGTCGACGCGGTACTCTCATCCTCATAGACTACATCTATGAAACCCTAACCTCACACATCCGCTCAAAGATATTTCTCACCAATCTCTCTCAACTCGACTCAATTAGAAACAATAGCTAGCACCTCTTTTATAATAATATAGAGGATGTGGAAAAGCCCACCAAGCCCAAGCTATCACCTCCTCAGAGGAAGTAATCAGACGCATCGGGTACACTGATTTGTCTTGCGAAATTCGAGACAAAACCCAACAGTTGTTAGTCTGCAGTTAGGTATCGTGACTACAAATAATTTTTGGGACAACTTCCCACCATATTACGCACAAAAAAAGGGTTATCCAATCGTATAATAGACTTTTTTCACAATAAGATGGGCAAATTTATTTCCAAGACTATTTTCACTCTAAATGATTTTGATTAAATTATATCATTTAACAATGATGAGACACAATACCACTCGTAACCCATTAACAATAAAGAAGCGGAAGTATATCGTAACTGTTATCATTCAAAAATGTTATTCGATCCCGGATCTCGCAATCTCTCGACACTACTCTCCTAGCTCTCGCAATATTAGGCGTCACCGCGTGACCAATAGGCCGTATGGCTTCGATGGTCCTTCCCGTGTGAGTGTAAGAGAGATTTTAAAGGATGAAAGTGAATAGTGCATTTATACTCGTTTGTAGAAATGAGGGTTCTCATCCTATGCAGAGACATGTTCTCGATATTGCACATTAGACCTCCGAGCCTCGTTTATTCTTTGTTTTGATTTTTTTATTTTTTAAAAGGACATTTAATCATTCATTCAAACAAAGAGATCCAACAAACAACAAGAAGAAAATTAACAAGAGAGCTACAAGAGACACAAAGTTACAACGGATTTTTATCTAACATAACAGACTTTGCAGCATTATGGGCTTTAGCAACCGCAACACAAGGACTTTGGAGATGCTACAATATGTGAGAAGATCAACAACTCCCTTAATCTTGGCAAAAACAGGAGCAACATTCCTCTTCTTGAACTACATCTAACCCCCCCCCCCCCCCCCCCACACACACACACACGAAAAAAGATAAGCCAATGAATGTCAATATTTATATTAATACAATGAATATTATGATGTAATGCAAAATTAATGTCATGCTCAATGGCTAAAAGTTCTGAGTAGGGTGGTGGACGCAAAATTAATGCCACACTCGTTTATTTTTTGCATTAATAATTACGGGATTCATATTGTTGGGATTAATAGTTACGAGTTTCTCTCATTTAACTAGTACTAGCCGCTAAAATGATCAAATAGGCCATCTCTCATTTAACTAGTACTAACCGCTGAAACGATCAAATCTGTCATCTTTCATTAATATTACAATTCATAGGAAAGTGCTTGGTCATATGCAGCTTACTAGTGGGCTCAGGATTACCTAGCACTTTCCTATTTTTCCCACCGAACAAGGGCTTGGCATATTAATCCCACATGCTGAGTCTAGTCCCTGGCTAAGACTTGAAACAAACAGTTTCTCGGAATTGTAGAAAATTATGTGCACACCCCCATGAGCGCAGACAGTGTATTTCCATCTCATGAAAACCTACTGCCAGAACTACTCCACATACATGCTGGACTTGTGATTTTTGTCAATTGTTATTTCGAAGTTGAAAAAGTTCATTTGCATATATGAAGAAGCTGCTAAGCCGAAAAGTTTGAAACCTCGAGTAATAAAATTGCATGTGTGCAAAGCTAAAGAAGATTAGTGTTTATACCATGTAAAAAATGAGCACATTTTGCAGTAATTAACTTATAAAGAAATAATTTTCGTGTCTGAAATGACAGTATCGTGCATAACGAGGTTTTACATTCCTTCGCAGGTTTCTTTTTAGTCAAGCATAATGTTCGAATGACTTTTACGTCGTATAACATTATAATAACAACCAATTTTTCTTTCTATTTAGAGGTGTGAAAAGGTTAAGCCGTTGGAACGAGTAGATCGATCTTTGACTCGATATATACTCGTTGGTGGAGACTCTTGTTTGATCTTGGAAGAAGTAAACTTATACTATGGCGTAATCGCTTCTGTGCAGGGACGGACCCAGAAATATTATCTAGCGGGGGCCAAGGTAAAAAATCTCAAGATCGGAGGGGGCCAGCGGTATGTAGTTGTGTTGTATGAGATTAATTCCCATAAAATTACTACTTCTAAAACAAATGCCAGGGGGGCCACAGCCCATGCTAGCTAACATGTAGTTCCGTCCCTGCTTCTGTGTAAATGTGTTAGATTCTTTGTTTACTATGACTTCTTTGTCTACCAGTCATATTCTCGAAAACATAATAGTATGTTTTTATTATTTCATTCGGACCAATATTTGAGTCTTGGGTTCTACTTTTAGTTGTCTCGAAAAATTTGCCCGTTCTTTCTAATTCATGCTATTGCGATTTTAACATTTGTCATAAAAAAGCAAAAAAGAGATCATCGAGAAATTAAAAAGTTTGAATATTTAAGTAAATAATATGGCAAAGAGTTGATAAAAATATAATGATTACGTATTTCCTAAAAATACTGAAATCTCTAAAAAACAAAAAACAACTCTACAAAACAAAATATTGTGACAGAGGAAGCATGTTTTAAAATGTACTCAGAAGAAAAAAAAAATTATTTCACCGTAAGGCAAAAACAGGCGAATTTATAGTCACGATATATATATGTCGACAGCTGTGTTAATTTTGTATTTTTTCAAAAAGATGTGATAAACTAACAAAACAACTTACGAGATAATATGACCACAAGGCAAAAATAAAATGTGTTAATAGTCACGATATATATGTCAACAACTATGTTACTAATTTTGTTTCTAAAAAAAAAACTGTGTTAATTTTGTATTTTTCAAAAAATGTGATAAACTACCATAGCTACTTACGAGAAAAATATTAATTAACAGGAGTATGGTGGTAGTGATACAACGAAACACTTTATGGGTTGATCATATTTAGTGCATCATGAGCACTATTTATTATACAACGTTTATCTTATAATACATGTATATAATTTCACATTAAGTTGCTTATACAATAGTATGTCCTGTACTAACGTACACTGTTGTAATGGATTTGAGGGTGTTTGGATAGGAGAATTTTAGAATTTAGGTTAGAATAAATTGGAGTGTTTCAATATGAGGTTTTTAATATGTTTTTTTAGTGACCGATTTTAGTTTAGTCTGTCAGTGGTAATAATTTATTATTTTTTTTAGAAAAAAGATAAGAGTAGGATACAAAAGAAGGGGTCGTATATCGATCCCATAATTTTTTTTTTCTCTTTTTTTGTGCTTTTTGTGAGAGGAAGAAAGAGGACCCGATAGAGTAGGACATCAGAGAAGGCGATACAATGTTAGGTCTGGATTTTAATTTCTAAAACCCATGTGTTCAAGCACCCACATTTTCTCGCTGCATAAGATCATTTTTAATGCACTTGCGATCTAAAATTTGTGAAGGAGGGAAAAAGGGTAAAAAAATTCTACCACAAATTATTATATGGCCTCAAGGCTTTTGAGATCCCTTGGTAGACATGGAAACGTCATCACACATACGATACCCCATCGTGGATGAGGCACAACGGTTCGAAACACAAAATACTTTGAATAATACTAAAAAAATTGAACATTTGTGACCAACTCGAATACGGTTGGAGAAGTGTAACAATTACCAAATCTTTATATTGAATGAAAGTATTCGTTTCTTCTGGAGAAAAAGAATATGAATCCCTAGCATGGCGTAGAGCTTTTAAGAGCCATGGCTTAGAGTGGCCCCTCCTAATCAAATTTGGCCAATTCTAAGCAGATGTTCGTGTGTC
Organism: Linanthus parryae; assembly: GCA_023055425.1. Classification (NCBI taxonomy): domain Eukaryota; kingdom Viridiplantae; phylum Streptophyta; class Magnoliopsida; order Ericales; family Polemoniaceae; genus Linanthus; species Linanthus parryae. The sequence continues at coordinate 2,013,981 of JALGPY010000012.1, forward strand.
TTGGTTTTCATCCACGTACTACCACTCCGTCTCTACTCTTTCTACCTAAACTAAATATTTGACTCGTATCTGGGTTACTTTGACCGGGTGATTTGTATAGCGAAATAATACGATTTTTTGATAATATTTTCACCGTATTATAAAGAATCATTTACTCTACATCACCATGAAAAAGTTATCGAAAAATTGCATCTGTTTGCTATTCAAATCAACGAGTCAAAGTGACCTAGTGAATAGTTGCAAAAGTCCAAATGGATAGAAAGAGCAGAGACAGAGTGGTAACAAATAGTGTCTCACACCTATCAAGACTCGGGCTGGCTATCAGTCTTGTGACCCGACTAACTCGCCTAATTCAGTTAATAATATTTTTTTTAGGGAAACAACTATAGATTAAATGTGTGAGCATCTCCAATAGGTTATTTATATGGCGGTTATCTTCAAAATATAAATAAGATGAGAAAAATATTGTCTCCAATAGGCTCTCTATTACGCTCTTTATTTTAGAGGATAGTTATCCCGCTCACTACTTTTAAGGAGCCCGATAAATAACTGCATATTTTGTTTAACCATGTTTTTAGCGGTTATGTCATAAATCCCTTAAAATTCTCATACAAGAAATACTGAGAACGCCACGTGTTATTTAGCTAATTATTTAACTAACACTATTGGAGCACTAACTAAATTTTTACAATATCTAAAATAGAAATGTTAAATTTTTATCAAATTATAAATAATTTTTAACTAGTACTACTGGAGATGCTCTTGTTCGACTAATTTTAGCTGTCCATGAAATTTACTCAATATTTGACCCTGACCAACCCAGCCCAATCTAGTCCGAACTATTTCTTTATAATATTTATATTATTACATAAATAAGTACACATACAAACGTAACTAAATGTGTATTACAAAATATGTAACATATGCAACATTTACCAATGACGTTGCAATTTAATCGCACTCAGTGGCGTACATATGAGGCGGATGGCGTGAGCCACGACAACATCTAGTTCGATCCGATCCAGGGTTCCGCATATCGAATCAAACTAATTTGCGTATTGCAAAAAATTTAAAAATAAAAAAAATGTTTAACTTGTACATTAAAAACGATAGTGATTGTGAAATATACTATATACTTTGATTAATTTAAGAAATATTTTCTTTTATATATCAGTAGTATTCAATACAACAATGCAAATGACTGCTAGTTCAGATGTTGAGAATTTCTCAACCTAACCCGATCGGTCACATATCGAATCGGACCCAATCCATCACAGCACGGACCGATTTGCGCATCGGCCCGGATCGAACCCATGACTTTTTGTACTAGGCCCCACAGAAGCTTGCATGTGACCAGTTTTGTCCAGTTGGAACCTAACACGAAAGCTCCAAAAACACACAATATAACCACCCAATTCACTTTCCACGTTTCTGTTAAATCGTACCTCAAGTCATAACCACTTTGACACATTTCTCCTCTCTCCCTCCCTCCCTCTCTCTCTCTCTCTCGCTCTCCTTCTGTAAAAACCTCACAAGCAGCAGCTACTATGGGGATTGCTCGACCGTACGAGAGCGAGAAGGTCGAAATCGAAGAGCTCCGGCGAACACTGCTATCGCACGCCGCCGCGCACGCTAGCAAGCTCGAAGAGGACTTCAGAGAACGTCCCCTGGCCGCCGGCGCCGGAGACGATTACGCCGAGGAGGACAAGCTGGTGTGCGTCACCAGCGGCGTATCCTACCTCGGCCTCGCTATCGTGCACCACCTCCTGCTCCGCGGCTACTCCGTCCGAATCATCGTCACTAATGAAGGTAAATTTCTAATCAGTGAGAAATTGGAGTTGATCTCTGGATCTGAACTCTTCTGTCTGTTTCGTGAAGAGTCCGGATCATCTGTATCCTTTGTGTGTATTCTTCACTGTATCCTTACTATGATTGTTAAAATATAACATTGACCAATCATAGTAAGGAGGCAGTTACATCAATTTGTCCGGATACAGAACCAATCATAGTAAGGATACAGTGAAGTGTATACACAGATAAAGGATACAGAGGATCCGGACTCTTATGTGAAGGTTTTTGTGTTGGATTTGATTTCATTTGAAATTTGGGGAAATGTTGGTTGATTTTTGTGTACAGAGGATTTGGAGAAGCTGAGGGAGATGGAATTGGTAGGGGAAATGAGCAGTAGAGTGAGCGCAGTAATGGCGGAGATAGACGATGTTGAGAATCTCAAGGAAGCGTTTGACGGTTGTCGTGGCGTGTTTCACACCGCTTCCTTTGTCGATCCTGCTGGCCTCTCTGGGTATTCGGTGAGTCTTCTCCCTCGATAGGGATAGTTTTGTTATTTTTTATTATTACTGCTGTCTGCCAAATGTGCACTGATTAAACTCCGCTCATACCAGTCCGATTCTTCTCTTTCCCATCATACTGATTTTTACCTTTAGGTCATTTTTATCCGGTAATTTGGATAGCTAAATGATGCAAACATTTTGATAGTCTTTTCATGGTGTTGTAAAATAGAAGTTGTTCTATAACATGGTGAAAATTTATCAAAAAATCGCATCATTTTGCTATCTAAATTACCCGGTCAAGGTGATCCAGATACGAGCCAAAAAGTGAGAATGATGGGAAAGAGAAGAATTCAACCGGTATGCAATAGTCTCTACAAGTGGGAACATTATTTGTTTTTTTCATGGAGTTGCTGACGTGATACTCCTGAGAGTGCACACCAGCTTCATGGGCACTGAAAAATAACTCATGCGAGTCACATAAGAGAGTCAAATTCAAACCAGCCTAGGTTGCTCAAAGCCAGGGGCCGTCGCAAGAGTTGGGAAGTGTTGAGGCAAAATTCTAAGTTTTAAAGAAATGGGTGGCATTTTCATAGATTTACCAGGGGCACTACTAAAAATTTTGTGTTGAAAAGGGGTAATAGTGTTACTTTTTTTAGAATTAGGGTGTGGCACATGCCCACCTTGCCGCATGTTAGCTCCGACCCTGCCCGAGTCTGAAAGTACTAGAGAGGTGTGAGAATCGGAATTGAAAGCCATACCATGTGGTTCACGAATGATAGAGATACATGTAATTTGATAATGGATTTGGGTATCCACTAAGCTTTTTATTTATGTTCTTTTCTTAATTGTCACTCCTCAACCAGAACTCATTAAGTTAAGTATTAGGTGTCAATTCAATGTGTGTCAGGGTGCCTTAAAAAAACCCTGCTGGGGCACATTTGTATAGATATAATCTGGTAAGTATTTAATTGAGGTTCTTGTGTGGTTGTGTTGAGGCACAACCTCACAAGTTAATCCATAAGTTTATTATTCTTGAGGGAAGAAGTCATCCAGAAATTTTTAAATATTAAGAAAGTATAAAGAAGACAGTTAGTATAGCTGCCCACGTAATTAGTCAATATCATTAGTAAGATGTAGGATGGCTTGAACTTGGATCAATCATTAATCAGTTCTACCTCTTCAACTGTGGAGACATGTCAATTTCTAGACGTATCCTGCAGGTTTGTGTGGTTGGCGTTCCAAGTAGCAGTGCGTTACTGCTCTTAAGGCAGCAAATCATCTTTCCTTGAACTTCCCCATCTGCATTTCATGAATTGCAAATAACCTTAATTGAGGTTCTTGTGTGGTTGTGTTGAGGCACAACCTCACAAGTTAATCTATAAGTTTATAATTCTTGAGGGAAAAAGTCATCGAGATATCTAGAAATATTAAGAAAGTATAAAGAAGACAGTTAGTATAACTGCCCACGTAATTAGTCAATATCATAGTAAGATGTATGATGGCTTGAACTTAGATCAATCATTAATCATTTCTACCTCTTCAACTGTGGAGACATGTCAATTTCTAGACGTATCTTGCAGGTTTGTGTGGTTGGCGTTCCAAGTAGCAGTGCGTTACTGCTTTTAAGGCAGCAAATAATCTTTCCTTCAACTTCCCATCTGCATTTCATGAATTGCAACTAACCCTTTTATCCCTTCTATTTGCAAGTTAGTGAGGTTGCACCCCCAAGTAGATATTTGCTGGCATATCCCACCTACTGTTGCATCTATTTTTCTTTAATTTTTTTGGAGCTGAACTCACAAGAGGAGCAAGCAAATTTTTCTTGGTTGTTTAATTAGTCTTAATTGGCTTTAAAAGCTACCACTATTTCTAACAGTTCCTACTAAAACTTGTTTTGTCAGAAATCTATGGCTGATATAGAAGTAAGGACCAGCGAGAATGTGATGGAGGCATGTGCAGGAGTTGCCTCAGTTAGAAAATGTATATTCACATCATCGCTTTTGGCCTGCGTCTGGCGCTCTAACTCCCATGATGAGCTGCCTTCAGTGGTTAACCATGAATGCTGGAGCGATGAATCCGTCTGCAAAGAGAAAAAGGTATTCCATCTGCTGTTACTGTCGTATCTTTGATATAGAAAGACAATTTCTTAAAGTGCCAATACAATTGAGCTGGTGGTTTAATTTTTTTAGTTATTCTCCGTGTTCCTAGTTGTAGTCACATGCTCCACCAACCAGGCTTAACCCTGACAGTTTGTTTTGACTAATCTCTGGTTTTGGATTTTGTTAATTTCCTTTTACTTTGTCTAGGATAGTTGGAGTGAGAAAACAAAGCCAAATTGAAGACTTCTTTAGTTATTTGTGAACAAAATACTTGTGGTTTTTGTGGAATAAAAGCCAATTGAAGACTTGTTTAGTCATTTATGGAAAAAAATACTTTTGGTTTTTGAGGAATGAAAGACAATTGTAGACTTGTTTCTTTCATTTATGGACAAAATAAATTTCATTTTCATAGCATGGCTCTCTCTCATTTGCTTTTCTTGGAAACGCTCTTTGTCATTTCCGAAAGGAAGAAAAGCTGTCATTTGTGAACGTCATTGTCCATGTAATGGCCCAAGGACCCCCACCATAATACAGTAACACCATCTATATACGAAAACTTTATGAATCTGTCTTCTGGACCTGTTGATTCAACCGTTGGATAATTGCTTTCTTAGCACTTATAAGATTTATAATGCTCAAAATTTGGACCCTGCTCACTTCATTCTATCTCATGTTATTCCCCATTTTTTTATTACAACAGTAATATCTAGATTCTTTTAGGTAGTGTCTTTAGTCTTAGGTTAAATCCCTAGTACTATATTAATCTATCCTTAACCCAGAAGTACGGATATGCAAGTCACTCAGATTTTGTCTTCTCCTTTGAATTATGAGGATTTAACTCAGTCAGACATATAACAGCTCTGGTATGCATGGGGTAAACTGAGAGCAGAGAAAGCAGCGTGGAGGATCGCTGAGCAGAGAGATCTTAAGCTTGTGACTATTTGTCCAGGTCTTATTACCGGTCCAGAGTTCAGTCACAGAAATCCAACCGCAACATTTGCTTATCTCAAAGGTAACATCTTCATCCGTCGTTTTGTATATGAATTATTTTGGTGATCTTGATAGAAGTATGTACCTGAAGGTAAAGAAAAGGTGGTTATAGTGGAATGTTATTGAATTTTGTTTGTTTGTGAGGACATGGTTATCTTGGCTTGTCGGGATTTAACATATGCTAGTTTTGGTGGAATAATGCGGGAAGATAATGAAATATCGTATTCGAGCAAGAAATCACATAAATTTTACTTATGACCACCATTATTGCCAGAGGAAATTAAAAAGAGAAAAAACCAGAGGAAATAGTAATATTCTTCCATTAATTAATACAATAAGGTGAGATACTACAAAACTAAAGAACACTGAAAACTGAAAAAAGATACACTTATTTTTCAGTTTTCTTTTGGGTATGCTTATATATGCTCTCTAACTTGTCATCTGAAAATATAGGAGCGAAAGAGATGTACAAAAGCGGATTGTTGGCAACTGTGGACGTTAATGGATTAGCAGAAGCACATGTTCGCGTATTTGAGGCTATGAACAAGACTGCTTCTGGTAGGTACATTTGCTACGATTGCAAGGTTGAGAGCGACGATCAAGTAGAAGAGTTGACAAGGAAAGTAGGGATGGAAAGAAACATGGTTTCTGGAATTGTATCGCCTAGTAGTGCACTTACATTCCGCTTTGAGTTATCAAACGCAAAGCTTTCTAAGCTGTTGTCCAGAACAGCACGATGTATTGATTAAGAGTACCCTCGTGCATATTCGCGATGAGGCTATTGTTTGTTTGTTTCGGTGCCCCGGGTTTGAAGTGCCCACTTAAATTTTTCGATTCTTTCTTATGCATCAATATAGTCAAGTTAGTTATTACGTCTCGCATTTCTCCTAAACCAGTTTATTTAGGTACGTAGCGTTGTCATGGTTCCTTTAGATTGCAGTACTAAAGGTCAGACACAAGTAGAGCTATAGAGATATTGCGTTTCGTGAAGTATCTAAGGGTGAGTTTGGGAATGCTTCTGCTGCCAGCACAACTGCTTTCCGACAGCAGAAGCAGTTTTAGTATGTTTGGTAAAAATAAAATTTCTGTTTTTTCAGACAGTTTCTGCTGTCCCACAGCAGTTTTCAGGAAGCAAGGGGGAAGATGCTTTTCCAGAAAGTGCTTTAGATTATTTATCTACAACCGATTTTAACCTTATAATTTTTTTAAATATCAATAGTTATCTTTACAAATGACATGTGTTACATATTTTTGTCATTTTACCATCTCACAACAACTTCACAATTGCTTTTACCAAACACAAAATTACTATATCAATATTTCACAGCTGCTTTTACGTAATAATTACTAAACAACATTTTATCAAGAATTCACAGCAGCTTTCCACAGTGTTTTCACACAACAGCTTTCTAGCACCGCCACAACATTCCCAAGCTAGCCCTAAAATACCCTAGATAAGGCTAGATTCGGTTTAAGTTGGATGGCCATTTGGGTTGCCATTCGGGTTCTCTAGGCGGATCAAAACTCGCACCACCCTGGTAGTCTAGTACAAAGCACTCCACGAGCACTATCATATGCACGACTTCGCTATTGTATCTTATACAACTCCATGATTGCATCACATACGGATCATGATCCTACTGTATCTCATACGATATAACAGTTAAACAAATTATCATGTGAATAACTGAAAGTAACACATAATAAGATTACACTTTCACAAGTGTCTCTGATACTACTGTTGGATTTTAGACAATCAAACGCGAGGGAAAACAAAACATTTATTCTTAATACCCATCAAGGATCCATGTGAACGAGGATAATATGATGTTAAGAGGTTTATCTCGGCCGCATTGACTGGTGTCGATCACGAGCGCCTTTATCGTATTCACATGAACGATCTGAGCTGAACTTCCTCTTCGCCGATGCTAGTTTTTTGGAGGTAGATGAATGATTCCATCTCACGAAATATGACGGAGTCGCAAAAATCGATCATCTCTGCTCGATACCCTAGCTAACGTATCATATACAAATAGTGCGGATAAGAGTAATAATCCTAGCCACGGGTACAAGGGTATTATAAGGATGAGAGAATATGAATCACACTTTAATTCTAACATTTAGAATTTGTTTGTACATAAATCCAAAATTCATAATTGTTCTTTAGTCCAACTAATGTGTAATTAATTCAAGTTCGATCAATTCTTATGTGTGACAATATAGTTTCCTAATCACGCTGGCAGTAAAATTACAAATACTGAGTGGTATATTCTAGCAATACATCAGTGAGCCAAGTAATAGGAATATCATTGATCTGACGAACTTCTATGATCAATGTTACCGTGTCGTATAATCCCTTTGTCTATATATCAAGATTATACACAAGGCATTGAGGGGCACTCTGTATATCCAATCTATAGTTTATCGATTCCCTATTTAGACTTAGACATACAAATGATATCAATATCTCATATGATTCATTTATGCATGGCCCTGCATTTTTCTAAGTCACACTCATCGAGTGGTCATGGATATTTACTCATGTTATGTATGAGGGACAAATTTTATCTACATCAGTCACGCCTAGGAATGGCAATACGGTTCGGTCCGATCCGAAATCCGAGTGATTCGATCCGAACCTGATCCATTTTAAAATGGATCAGATATGGATATTAAAAACCAAAATCTGATCCGTATCCAGATTCGATCCGAATATATTAGGATCTCCGATGGATATCTGACTCGAAAGGATCCGAACACATATAGTTTTACGAAAATACCATTGGAGTTATAAAAAAATATGTTTTTACCTAAATATATATATATAAACACATTACACAAATCACTACACATTATTTTTTAGGCTTGAAGAAAATACTTCAATATGGTGATGGACAATTTTAGTGTTGTTTTGATTGAATTTGTAAGCAATTTTAGACATTATTGGTGCCTTAAACTTTTGAATGGCTTGCTTATATTTCTTGGTAGATTTACGTTTGTCATATTGATAAAATATTTTTAATATATTTTTATTTTTTTAGACATATTTTTTTTGTGTGGCGACTCCTTACAAATTTTTCTGAATTTGTTGTGTATTTTGTATGAGAAGTAAAAAAAATGCTCAGGATCCGATCTAGATCCGAATCAGATCTGTTTCTGGAGATTTAGATTGTCGGATCGAATACGGATATTACAAATTAAATCCGGTCCGGATTCGATCCGAATTCGTTTAGGATCTGGTCGGATTTGGATCGTATATGGATCCACTTATTTTGTCGGATTCGGATATGGATATAGGTGACTCATGCCCCCGAGCATGGTTCATAACATGTCCAATTACCGACTTTATAATTACCTTGTTACAACGTGATGTTTGACGATAGTAAAGCATGTCACTCCTCATCTAGGGAATGTGGCGACTTCAAGTCTTTTAGCCACAACACCATTATCACTGCGAGAAACACTAACTGTACTAAAGAGAAAAGTTATCATTTAAAAGTTGATGGACAATCAGACAATTTTATAAGAGGGGTGAGCATGTTGACAATTTCACTATTGTGAGGGTGGCGAATAAGGAATAAAGCCTTATAAATAATTAAATTTAATACTAAAAAAATGACACTTGCGCAACCAAGGAGTGTAAGTGCCACATGAAGATATAAAATTACGGAAATTTGGTCTCATATATAACGCCAAAAATACCAAACTACATAGATTTTGAAACCTCATGTTCAACACGAGGTTTTATTCCATGAAATATCATCTACAACATGAGATTTTAAGTATACTGGACAACATATAAACCTCATCTTCTACACGTGGTTCTAAAATGCCTTATAATTATCTCGACATAAAACCTCATCTTATACACGATGTTCTAAAATGCCTTATAATTATGTGATTTTGTCGATTACATAGTCCAGAGATTTCATCATCTCGGATTCGGGATACATGACAAGTTATTAGATTAATGTTAGAACGTCCTTTCACTGCAAATTATATGAACAAGATCCGCGTCATCGTACACATAAAGATTTGCTAAAGTTTTAAATGATTTAAAGTCTGAAAGGTAGGGGTAGAACGGCGATCTCCATTGTGAAGCGAGCTTGGTGGTTATCGCGAAGCTCCTTGTAGGGGCCGCCGCGGGAGTGAGGATGAGCTATTGGGGTTTTAGAGAGAGAGAGAGAGTTGGGAGTGTTCAATTTCTTTAATGTGCAATATTATGTTAGCACTATATAAGAAGAATATTGGGTGACACATAAAATTTTGTAAGGAGAAATTTGCTTTTTTTGTTTGTTTGTTTGTTTGTTTGTTTTTTTTTTTTTTTTTTTTTTTTTTTTTGGATACAAGATAAGAAATCTACTATAGCCTATGTCTATGGGGGGGGGGGGGGGGGGCTCGAACCCGAGCCAACGAGCTGGCTATAAGGCTCCCTAACCAACTGGGATAGCCGCCGAGCTTGAGAAATTTGTTTTTGAATTGCAAATCCCAAAGATGATAATTTAAATGTAAAAAAAACCCAAGTCCAATTACAAGTTTTAATAGATTTTACTTAAGCTTAAAGCCACATGTACAAGGTGCAGTTTTTTCTCGAGTTACCTGAATCTTGACATGAAGTTTATATGCTATCCGGACTGCCCAATATAATTAAAATCTCATGCTGCATATGAGGTTTCATGAAATAAAACTCTTCTTGAAGACGATGCTTCAAAATATCGGTATTATGACATTTTTTAAGAAAGTCAGAATTATGGTATTTATGGGAGTAAAGTCCCATAGTTGTAAGTGACATGAAGTTTGTCAAACCGAAAGTATAAAAGCGTCATTTTCTAAACTAGAGTGTGCATTTGGTAAGCTGGTTTCTTTTAATCTATGGTTATTCCACCAAATGGTTTGTCAAAAGTGTTTGTTTTGACTAGTCTAAAAACAAGATTTTACACCAATTTTTTTGAACTTTTAAAACGTGAAAAAAATAACTTTTGGTGTTTTTTATTCAAATTTATTTACTTATGAGTTTATGTACATACTATTTTGTTAAATTTAATAATGAAAATTTTAGTTTTTTTGTTAACAATCTTATAACAACTACTCCCTCCGTCCCACCAGGTAGGTGACTAAGTTAATCGGGTATTATTTGGGCCTAGCGATTTGGTTAGTCAAACAGAGTAAGAATTTGATAATTTTTGCATAGTCTTGTAGAGGCTAGTTTACTCTACAAGAACATGCAAAAATTATCAAATTTTAGCCTTGTTTGACCAACCAAATAGCTAGGCCCAAATAATACCCGATTAACTTATTCACCTACCTGGTGGGACGGAGGGAGTATCTATTAATTCGCAGACTATTTATTCTTGAATTTTTTGAAAATGTAACAATCTTATAACAATTATCAATTTTGCTGTAGTCGAAATAATGTGATTTTTTTTTCTGAATTTGTTAACTTTCACGAAAATATTGACTCTCTTGAAATTGTAAACTTTTTTTTACTTGTATTTGTTCTTTGTGCATATGTGAAAAAATATGAATAAGGGGTACATTAGTCATTTAATCTATAATGCATTGCAATGGTTGTCAAGTCCTTCTGTTGGCAAATGTTGAAGATTGTTGTGGCTGTGTGGAAAATGGAGACTTGTCAGACTGAATACGGAAGAATATCGAATTCAAGCAACGAATCAGTGGAGCACGCGGATTTCAAAGAAGAATCATTTTATATCATTCACCTATTTTCACATGCGTTACATCTACATCAAAAGCAGGAAATATTAAATTCAGATTCAAATCAATGTTTTGGTGGATTTACATGTGGCTATGACTGTGTCTATTCTCATGCCTACTCTTACTATACCTACCGTAGATTAAGCTTGTCTAAGAGAGTACAGTTGAGACCCACCATTGTTTCACATCAATAAGGGAACAACATAGAGTAGTCAAATCGAATCAGAATAGAGAGAGAGGGAGATGTGTCAGCGCCATTGTTGATGCGAAAATGTGCTTGGATATGAAGGAGCTCTGCGATGGGATGTGTCCTCTGGTGTGAATAACCTAAGGTTTTGATGCATAACTTTATAGAGTGAAAAGAAAGTGTATTCTATTTCCAAAATTATATAATAACCGTAATGTTAATATTTTTAATTCACAGTTTTTGCCAAAAATATTAATTCTTTTTTTTTTTTTTTTTCAAAAAAAAAAAGACCAAATTGTTGTGTTGCCAACGAACGCATCCCTCTAACTCTCCAAGATCCTAAAGAGAAGCCCCCCGAAAGAAACGGGACAAGCAGCAGAAGTACACACTTTTTTCTCGTTTTTCACTTCCACCATCTCTCCTCGTCGTTTTTCAATGCTACTCTCCTTTCCATTTCGCCGGATTGATTGATTGATAGTTTGATACCCTCCTCCTCTTCTAAAGACTCAAACCTTTAGTTTGCCAGATCGCTCAAAAAGATGATGGGTGAAGATCTGGGAATCGAAGCCAAGGAGGCTGCGGTACGTGAGGTGGCCAAGCTCTTGCCTCTCCCGGAGCTCCTCCAATCCATCGCCTCCATCAAAGCCGACTACATTACTCGCCAACAGGTTCCTCAAATTTTCCGTACAATTTCGTCTTTTACTTTGCTGATTGAATTCGCTGTATGTCGAATTGGCTATTCGTCGTCTTTGAAATAGATCACATTTTACTGCTCCGGTGCAATTTATCTTTGAGGTTTGATGCCAATTTGTTGAAGTTAGGGTTAAGAGGCTTGAAGACCTAGGGTTTGCTAGGTTGCTTCATCCCATTGTGTTACAGAGGCTTTATCAACACAAAGTAGTATGAATTGTTTCATTGTATTGAGTTTGTTGTTGTTATTTCTCCTAGTAACAGTTATACCCTGCTACAGAATTAATTCGGTATGCGGTGTATCACATTTGTAATCATTTTAGAGAACTCTATTCAACCGCACTCCATGATATTATCAAGTTTCACTTAATAATGACTTGATATTACTTGAAACACACATAATTTTTGCAGTTCTAGGATTCGAATACTCCTAATTAACCTTTCTCAAGAGACAATTAGGCTTCTGACTAACCAGCAATAGAGATCACTCAATTCACTAGAGTCGAGCAATTAGGGATTAAGCACGCATTTTCACTCAATTCATGCCACCTTAGGGGTGCAACTATCTCTTGATATTGTACAAGGACGACAAAGGTTCAATTACACTCCTTACAATTCCAAATGAATCTCTCTCAAGCAATAACTAGGGTTCCTAATCCTCTAGCAAGTGATCAAGTTACTAGAAGCATGAAACACAATGAAATTGATAGAAATCAACAAAGAACCATAGAATTAAGGCACCAATCCATGAATCAAGTTATCAAGATAATCCAAGTCATAAAAGTTCCAATCTTACTTCAAACACCAGAACCTAACATGAAATCTAAAGCTAACATAATGAAGTTATGGAGATACACAAGAAGAGGGGAAGAAAACATGAAAATAGTAGAGATATAGGAAGAAGAACTCATGATTCGACTTCCTTCAAGCTCTCTCCATCTCTTCCGCGTGCTCCACAATCTTCCGTAGTTGTTCTCCATGCTTCTAGTGTGTACGTGCCTCCAAAAACTGATGTTCCCCCCTCTTTCCTGCTGCTGGGACGTCCTTATCTAGGTTTAGAACTATTTCCATAAGAGTCCTTGTGAATGCCAACTCTGCCCCTTTAATCCTTGCATTCTGGGCGTTAGTCACGACTTGCAGGTTGTAGGTCATGATCTACCCTCAACACTCAGAAAGTTTTTCGAACCATCTGGTAAAACATTCTGCCGGACTACATATGCAAGTCCTGACTTGCAGGAATTAAGTCATATGACTTACTTTCAACACTTATAATAATTTTCAGCACCTCTTGCAACTTCTCGCTGGATTAGGCTAGTAAGTCATGACCTCCTCTTCAGAGAAAAATTTCCGCATTCCTTTCAAATCAACCTCTGTATCATGCTTGTAAGTCATGACCACTTGGTTATAGTCATGACCTGCAGGTCTTACGTTGATCTTCTCTTATCCTTTTCGATCTGATCTGCTATTCCTTGCTTCTCTTCTTAATTTACAAACCTCCTCTCAATGTCATCTCGGCCTCCATGTTCCAGGAAGCACCTAAGCTCCTATCCAAAACAACATGAACACACCGAGAGATAATAAAAGCCAAAGATAAAGCAAAATACTGCAATAAAGCTCGTAATTCATATAATTCACCTCATGTACCAGACATCCAATATCTCAGTCAAATAACTAGTAAAAAAATGAATCATTAATACCACACAATACTCGCAAATCAAGTCATAAGACACCAATTATAACTCCGATTCCTTCTCTTTGTGGCATAGCTCAGGATCCTGAGGTCTTGTGAGTTAGAGTATTACTCTAGGAGGGAGAGGGAGGGAGTGCGACGTGGGATGTAAGGTTTCTTGGCATGTGCATGATTGGGAGGTCGAAGACTTATTAATTTTCCTCGATAAGCTTTATTGTGTTGGAACTCTTCGAGCCTCCCCCCCCCCACCCCTGATTTTTTGGAGTGGCGCTTATCTTTTACCGGTTTGTAAAGAGTTCGGTCTTACGATTCCTTTTTCTGTCTTGCTCCTTCGATCTGTCTTGTAGGGGCTCCTTCGAGGGTCTCTTTTTCTTGCGTGGTGTGCAGCTCGTGACAGGATCTTACCAATTGACACCTTGATCCGGCGTCGTCAGGTGTTAGTCAATTGGTGGTGTAAGTGTAAGTCCAGTTCAGAATCAGTTAATAACATTCTGCTTCATTGCCCTGCTGTGAGATCCTTCTGGGGTCTGCTCCTATCGTCTTTTGGTATTTTTGGGCATTTTATGAGGTTCTGATTGCTTTAGGAGGTGTTCAGGTTGGTAGAGAGAGGTGGAAGTTGTGGAGGTGGCTCCTTAGGTTGTTTTATGGATCATCTGGAGGGGTGCGGAATAGAGAAACTTTTGATGGAGTTAGTTGGTCAGATGCCTATGTTAAAGGACTAAGGTGTTATTGGAGTGGCGGTCCCGCATTCCGCTGAGTTTGATCGATCAACTGTTCGATTGTATAGTTTCCTTAGTGTAATTTGTTATAGTAGCTTCGTTTCTTTTGATGAAGATTGTGTGCATTACCTCTCAGTTCTTCAGTAACTTCCTTTTTGAATTCTATGTAAGTTTGTTACCTATCAAAAAAAGTTGGTCACTAGTGTTTTTTGTCTCTAATGACAGGCAAATGATGCACAACTCAGTACAATGGTTGCAGAGCAGGTAATCTTGCTGCTACATTGTGATACACATATATGGTATTTATAAAAAAATAGCCATCTTTTGCTCTTAGGTACTCCATTTGTTTAATTTTTTGCTGGTCTAGGTGTTACTTTAACTTTGACATTATACTTCCGTAATTCTTGTCTCTCTGAAATGATACCCTGATTACAGGTTGAGCAAGCTCAAGCTGGGCTAGAATCACTTAACTCTTCTCAAAAGACGATAAATGAACTCCGTGATAACTTTGTCAATATTGAAAAGTAAGGTTCCTGTAAACTCTAGTGACATCTCAAGTATCTTTACTTTTGAAGTGGATCTCATGCTGTCAATTGTCTTCTTATATTTGTTTAGCTTTCATGCCCTGTGATTAGCTTGACTTCTACCTCTCCGGCTATCTTTATATCCAGGTTGTGTCAGGAATGCCAAACATTAATCGAAAATCATGATCAGATTAAGCTACTCAGCAATGCTAGAAATAACCTGAACACAACTTTGAAGGTAAATTTTACTTTTCTTGGTCTTAGTGATATTATTTATTCTGTTGTCCTTGTTTCTTCTGTGTGTGAGTTTTGTAACATGCATATCGGTTACGTACTCAGTTGTCCCGGGCTGATGTCCCTAGGGTAATTGTTCGCTGTTTGACATGATATACCTTTTTGGTTTGGAGGTCACATGAGACATTATCACATTGACCATTCTTTGTCAATTTACTTTTAGACATAACATGGTGGTTGTGTGGTGTTAACTTTCCTGTTCCATGTTGGCCTGAAATATCTCTGGCTCTTAATCAGGATGTTGAAGGGATGATGTCAATTTCTGTTGAAGCTGCCGAGGCACGAGATTCGTTAAGTGATGATAAAGAACTCATTAACACTTACGAGGTAGACAAACTTTGTCCTGATTAACTTTCTGTATCTATGAATCTAGTATTTCATGCATGGACTATCATGTAAATGGTAGTAAATTTATGATCCTGGATTTCTGTAGAGGTTAACAGCTCTGGATGGGAAAAGGAGGTTTGCATTGGCAGCTGCAGGATCACATAAAGAAGAGGTCGGCAGACTAAGGTGAGAAAGTGTTCATTAACATGCGTTGACTTGGATCTTATAATTGTTCCTCGTTTCTTCTTTCCCGGCATCAAGTTCCTATCAGATCCGTCATTAGGTCTTCAAAATTCACCCTTTTGCTGCTACCGTGCCATCACAAGATATCAGTAAACAAACTAGCTAGACTCATCAATTTTTGTGAGGTAAACTTTTGGTCTTTTACGATTTATAAGCAGAATCCTGATGTTTCAAATGCGATTCCACATTTTTTTTCACAAGCACAATATTTTGCTTTACAGTTAGAATGGTACAAACCACATGATTTTGCTGAAAGGTCTTGGTTGTCGGTTTTGACCCTCACATCACCTATTTGGTAGGGAAAAAGGGTTCATGACATACCTTTTTCATTTGGTGTTCGCAAAGACGGAGAACATCATAAGTACTGTACTTGACTCGACTAGCATAGTTTATATGAGTTAGTTTCTCCTACTTAAGCTTATCTTGAGGATGAAAAAGAAGCGTTTTTGGGAATTTCCTCAGAAGTTCTGAGGTAAGGAAGTCCTAGATCACCTAAAATGTTCATGACCGTTGTCGTTCCTGCTCCGAAATTGCGCTCCACGCTTTTGGGGCCAAAACGCAATAAAAACATGCTCCACAAAAAGAAGGGGATGAATTGCATTAAAGACAAACTTTGATGGCAAGCCTGAAAATATATTATTCAGGCTACCTTATCAAGTGGGACATTAGTGGCATACCTGTCTCCTTGTTCAACTTTAGGAATGAACTACGTAATTCCCTTGGGACTCTAGTTCTTCGAGGTACAGAAGTCGTATTTCGACATCCAGTGACACGATGTATTAGTATCTTCTCATTCCTTTTCTCAATGAAGGTTACAAGGCACTACAGCGCCTTCACTCCAGAGTTGAAACTTCTTACAACAGAGCTCTCAATTCATCTGAGGGGCAAACCCTTATCAGTCTACAGAGCTTCGTAGAGGCATTTTGGTTGGACAATTTGTGAGGTAAAGATGTGAGAATGATCCTCTCAAATGTAAAAATATAAGATACTTTGCCCATTACATCTCTGAAACACAATAAAAATGTAACAAAGAGGTTGTGAAGGGAAACTAAGCCGAAAAATGAAGATAAGTTATATTTGTTACCTTCTAGTACAATACGTCTCACTTGTATACATAGTTATATCTTGATAACAAACTATATTAAATAACATATTTAATGTAGACGCTCTCAAGCTACTCTCAAACTCTATCCTAATATAAGCTGCTTTTGCGCTCCAGCTCCCCGCTTCAGGTGATCTAGGAAGTAACTAGAGAACTATGGGATCGAGCTCAATCCTTACCCAGCCCAAATGCGGCTCTTTTTTAAGAAGTTATTGTCGTGGGAGATCCTACCCAGCCCAAAACACAAATGTGAAAACTGCAAACAAAAAAAAAGTTTTCAGAGGTGGAATGAAGGTAAAATAAACAAACTGCTAGAAAAGTGCACACTGGATAAGTTATTAGGGAGGGATGATGTGGATAAGTTATTACCCTACAGGAGCTTTAGAATTGAGGAAAATAGTTAGTTATCTTTTGGAAAATAATTTATGCATCTTCTGTGATGGGTTTCAATTTCTCATCAAGGAGTCCGTGGCGTAGGATTTTAGTTTATCAGGTATATTTTTCTTATATATTAGGATTTTTTTTATTTATTTTTTTGATCGATAATTAGGATTCTCTTAATTGAATTGATTAGTTTGGGTCTGGCATCAGTAAGCTTTAAAGGAATAAACGTTTAATTGCTTTAGAAGAGTTTTTAATTTATGGGAGTTTGGGATGGGGAAAGTTAGTTGTCAAATGACAAAATGAACAATTTGGTTTTGTATGGTGATTCAATGCCTTCACATAGAAACAAATGTTTTAGTTTCTGTTTTGTTTCATAACCATCCCAATTAATGAAATGAAGGATACAATATCTTTTGTTTATGTATGTCATAAAATATTAATAATTTAGTTTTAGTTGTGAGGTTGATGGGGTTGCTCGTATTGGATTGTAAATCTTTTGCAGTGTATATTTTGAAGATGTTGATCGTACGTGGGAGACTTTTGAGAAGACATTGTGGGGCCATATTGCCAATTTTTTCAAGCTTGCCAAGGAAAGGTACGCCTTTTTTTTTAAGCTAAGGATTTTTGATATTCTACTCATCTACAAAAGTAAAATGAAATACATGATTTCATTAACATTGCTTTGCGTATTTAACTAGAACATTTTAGATGCTTCACCATATTTTACGTGGTTATTTGTGTTTGTTTCTCGACACAGCTCAGTTGTGGATGTCTGGTTTCTTTTTTGACAGAAAACGTTGCATTGAGAAACTACCGTGATAGAATACTAGAATAGGCGTGCACAATATAGTTCTGCTAAGTGTGATTGATGAAATTTGGTGCTGCATTGAGACCTTTCACCAATAGATGTAATCAGGCAACTTCAAGATAAGGTGTTTACAATTTTTTTTGGAGGTAGTAGCAGTTAAACCCTAACAAAAAATTAGCAATACGAGTTCCTTATGTTGTCATGGGGAAATTTGTCAGATTCAAACATGATTGTGTATTTGTGTTATGGTAATTTGACTAGCAACGTACAGTTTTGTTATGTTGCCATCTTGCAAAGCACTTTTCCAATCTTACATAAGTTACTATGTTCTGTAAGTCTCCTCTTCCCTAAGTAGATTGATTTAGATTTTCATCCTTCAAACAATATAACACGATTGAAGCTAAGAAATGTGGAATATTAGAGATTTGAAGATAGCAAGAACCAAGACGTAGTAAGTTACAACTCTCTTATCTAATTATATATTAACATTACTTATGTCTCGCAATCACTGAACAGAACAATTGCTTATGGCTAGTCGTCACCTTTCAGAACAGTTTTACTCTGACCCTCACCTGTTGTTGGCAGGTTTTTATAAGGTTAATTAATTTTTGAAAAAAGCATTTGCAGATTATGTGTATTATGACGTTGGAGTTGATGACCCTAAGCATTATTTTAGACTACAGCGGTGAAACCCGGTCTTGCTTTTTTCTCATTAGTCAGTTTTAAAATGAGTTAAAGGGGGTGTAGCTCCTTAGTCATTGGTGCTCCTTTCTCACTATGTAACTAAGATCAAAAGCTTTCTCCAGCCTCACTATTCTAGCAAATTCCTCTTCAAAGACACCTCCTCCTATGTAATGGTTTCGATCTTGGATAACAGTAGTGGGGGGGAGGATAAAATCCTGAAGCGGCATAACAGAATGCTTGCAGGTTTTGAAGTGGCACTGCAAGGATATCAGACACTGAGGAAGAAAACTATGTTTAGGTTCTCACATATTTCTTGTTTCTGATTGCCAATCAAGTCTGCTGACTAGGAGAATGCAGAAGATCCCTGGAGGATGAGTCTGCTGGCAGAGGTTGGTGTTAGCTGGTCTTTTCAGAGTCCCTTCAGATACTTTTTTTGGGCTTGGAAAGTGGTAAAGGTTGGGAAGAAAATAGGAAAACTTATTGTGTTCGGATTCTTGTGAAGAGGAGATTGATTTGATATTCAGTTTAAAGCTTCTTGGAGTAGGGAAGTACCTTCCCCTGCAGTAAAATGATGTGAAAGATTCATCAGAGCTATTAGGCAAGGATGTAATCAGCTCCAGCAGATGAGACTCTCATGGTCTAGGCTATTCTACTGAACTCCTTGATTGGTTTGTAATAAACTTTCGGGCAAATGACCCTAAACCCCTATGCAGTTTACCATTTGTGACCCCTAAACCTCCAGCAGTTTCAATTTCTCCGAAACCCTCCCTGCAGTTTGCATTTTGGGCCCAATAGCCTTCACTTACTACCGGGTTAACTTTTCTTAACGGCAATATGGGTATTACTGTAATTGTTTGCCATTAAGAAAAGTTAACCCCGCTAGTAAGTGAAGGCTATTGGGCCCAAAATGCAAACTGCAGGGGGTTTTGCGGAGAAATTGAAACTAATGGAGGTTTAGGGTCACACAAGTGATGAACTGCATACGGGTTTAGGGTCATTTCTTTCACTCATCTTATCAAGGAAGAAGAATAACCAGTGGAGCTGTTACCAAACTAGTCAATATAAAATCAAATGCATTTTGTCTGCTGACAACGTGCTTCTATATAACAGTAGACGTAACGGCTGTCGTATGACGGTATCACGCCATATTTGACACAATGTAACGGGAATTGGTAACCAAATGCTTGAATCTCTTATAATCGTTGCGAGATGCGACGACAGAGAATCGACTGTTAGAGTTGAGAAAACACACTGAAAAATATAGAGTATTGGGCGTAACGGGTTAGAGTTGGCCAATTCTTCTGTGAATTCGATTCGCACCATATGTATCAGCTGTAATGGTATCAGAGGCCTAACTTTTCTTTACGCAAAGATATTGGCCACTTTTTAAAACCATGACTGAGATATTGTGACTGTTCATTGTAAACTAAGTGCTTCTATCCAAACAAATTTGTGGGAAAGGGTTTAATATTGCACTAATTGTAGTCCAGGTATTATTTAATATTGTGTTTGGTAACTCTGGACTATTTTCAATACCTCCACGAAGTAGTGAAAAGGTAGTGTACTAGTGTTTATTACCCCAATTTAGTCCCCTCCTATATGAGGGAAATTAGTTGGATTGAAAACGCGGATCGTTCCGGTTCGTGGAACGGGAACGGGATTGCGGAACACCATACCCTATGGAATTCCAGTACGCCAAGGGTAGGCTTCTTTTCGATACCTTTATAGGAGTTTTACCATTTATCGCAAATCATGAAGTGTAAAACTGCTCTATATATGCAATATTTAAAAGTCAATACTCTAAAAATGGATGTAACGTAGCAAATCTAAATTTAATTCCCCCTTCTACATAGATGCTTTAGGTAAATAGTGAAAACAATGGGATCGTCAAATTAAGCGATCTGGATCGCTGGTATTACACTTTTCGGACTGCGTGATCCAATTCGCAATCCGCGGGGGTACGAGTGAATTGTGGTAACACTGGGTTGGACTATTATAGTATAATACTGAGTTGATACTGCACAAAACCAAACACAGTATTAATTTTAATCCAGCTAGTCCAAATCTGGCTAATCCAATCCAGTCTGGTTACTCCGGAAAAGCCAAAATGCTATAAGAGGATATTGCTTCTCTCATTGCTCTTAAAGTGAGGGACACATTACCAAGGATGGGGAGATGTACCGACCTAGCAATAGCTTAAGGAGTAAGCAGAGAGCAGTCAATGTAAAGTAGAAGACATTCAATGCGATTTTCCCTATATTTTCTATGAGAAGTTTCTGGTTTTGGATCAGAGTTTGAAACATCATAGTCAAATAAACTACTCGAATCCCACTTACCTTTTCCTAGTTCTTTAATTCATAATGCAGTCTCCATCAGTTACCTACATTCTATTAGTTGTCAAGTAACTTGCCATGTTATTCCTCCGTTCAGTCCTTCATTATAGGTTTATGTTTTGCAGTTTGCCACATTACCAATATGCTTTATTTTCACATGATTATTATGCGTGCTAATTTTTTTATTTGCTTCTTTTGTGTTTGCAGCCCTCAAACTCTTGTCCGTGCTTTAAGGTATATCTTACTCACTGGTCAATTCAATTTTCTGAAAATAAACTAAGTATTCCATTGTACAGAGTATAACTCATAAAATAAGGGGCAGAAGACGATTACACTCACATTGAGCTATCGAACAAAGTATTCCGTTTCAAATTGTACCATAAAAAATGTCAGGATGCCTTGCCCTGACACATTTAGCATTATATGTGGAATGTGTTTCATTTTTCTGCCAATGAAGGATGTGTGGCGGTATAAAATGGGATAGGGACACCATGCATTGGAGAGACTGCAAACATAGCTCAAGTGTTCAAAAATATTTCTGGGAGCCTTCATCTAAAAGGGTTGATCCAGGGACCCAGTCCTATGTAACTGAGGGAAAAAGCGGGTTGATACGTGAGGGACATGTTACTGTAACTTTCTCACGACCTAACATATTGCAATGTAGATCACCCTTACTGAAACATGGCAGTCAAACTGATCATAGTTACTTATCAGTTGTTGACTTTAAGCATTCATATTGGCATAAAGTATATAGGATTGACCTCACAAATTATGAAGGTCTATGAGGTATGACCAGTGAGCGTCTCAGACCTGCTTCTCATGTTCTTCTTCTTGATCTTTTTATTTTTAAATAGACTAAACACTGCACTCTTCAAATAATGAGATGGTTAACTGACATTTTGAAATCACTATAAATTAGAAAAAAGAAATGTTCAAAACTAAAACTATTGAACAGTTTATTTGCTCGGGTTTGAACGGGTTGACTTGTCCACCCATGCCCTCCCATTTACATATGGGTTTAAATGGGCAGAGCACTAGCAACTCATTGAATCCGTTTAAACTAGACGGTGCTGGTGGGTTCACGGGTTGGGTTGAAATTGACAGCTCTATCAGTAGCATTTCAGTTTATTATACTATTAGGGTAATCAATAGAAGCATAGCCCCATGCTGCCATACTTTTTGGTGTGGCATACTGTATCTTGTTCCTGTTTCACTTCAACCTCCACCCCTCTCTAAATGATCTGAAATCATCTGATTTTTAGGTATCATAGCTTTGAGTACGTGCATTATTAGAAGTTCCAGTCCCCTAAAGGTGAATCATGCTGGTCGTACGTAAA
This sequence comes from Linanthus parryae, assembly GCA_023055425.1. Taxonomy (NCBI): domain Eukaryota; kingdom Viridiplantae; phylum Streptophyta; class Magnoliopsida; order Ericales; family Polemoniaceae; genus Linanthus; species Linanthus parryae. Next base: position 2,036,398 of record JALGPY010000012.1, read on the forward strand.
ATCATACCAATTCAGTAAAATCTTACCTGAATCATTCAGTTTGTATTATTAGAGTTCCTATGCCTTGGAATTGAGGAGCTCTATATTATAGTTGATTCTATATCCACCAGTTTAAAAACCTCTCACTCAGACATCACAAATCCTCCCCTCCCCACTATCTCTGATGACAGGGTTGTTGAAATGCAAGAAGTCCTTGACCAGCAGCTTGCAGAGGAAGCAGCTGAAGCTGAGGGGGTCGAAGCATTGGAAGCAGTTGCAAACCCTCGTAGAAGTGCCAAGTATTTACTCTAATCACAGTTTGTTATACCTTTTCCTAGAATATGTTATGTAGTCAATTTTAATCATCGACAGTATATTATGTCCCTTTTGTAGAAAAGTTAATCGTTGATGTTTGAAGTTAGTAATTGTTTTTCTTCCACATGCAGAAAATCTACCACTTCCTCAGTATCGTCGAGGAACCTTACTCAGCAGAAGAAGAAGGTCCAGGGGAAAGGGTACAAGGATAAGTGCTACGATCAAATTAGGAAAACCGTTGAAGATCGATTTAACAAATTGCTATCTGAGGTACATTATTCTGAGTGTCAATATTGTGAGTATGGGGTAGAATTGTTCCAGTTTATTTCTTATTGTTTTACTCAAACAATAACTTGTACCACAGCTTGCACTCGAGGACCTAAAGGGAGCTATCGAAGAAGCTCGGCTGGTAAGCAAACTGATAGCTATTCTAAGATAATATCTATGGATGAAAATTGATAGGAAAGCTCAAAATTTGATTGTGCACATTCTCGTCTAGATCAAATTCAGTTTTACATGGAAAGTGAATGTCTTCCAAGCGGGCACATATTGAAAAAGCTGCATGTGCAAAATGTTGCAGACTTGTGGGTATCATGATATTAGTTTTCCTTGCATATAGTTTTGACTCAGGTACTTTGACACTCGGTCCGTCCCAAAATTTTGTTCCCCTATTTAGGCTGTCCCAAAAAAATTGCCACTTTTCTTTTTTGTGATTCATAATATTATAGTTTTTCCAATTTACCCTAAAAAAAGTATGAGTGACATCATCAAGAAGTTAAAAAGTGGGGGTATTTAAGTAAATGGCATGGGAAAAGTTCGATGGAATGTAATATTTATGTTCCCTTAAAAAGTTGCGATCCCCAAAGGGGACCAAAATATTTGGACAGAGAGAGAGAGTATCAATTTAGCCTCAAATACATATTTTTGTGATTGAACAAGAAGCATGTTTTTTTAAAAGCGGGATATTTTGTCTCCTTTGCTTCTCATTATTATATTGGAGATTTAAGTTGTATGTTTGATTAAGTAGAGGATCATTATTAGGGACAATTAAAATATTATATGTGAGATGGTTGGGAGTCGGGACATGGTTTTCTGTTGGCTCTGCACTTAAGTCAGTTGGGGTCTGTGATGAATTTTAGGTTTGAGCTTTGGGAACGGACCGAGTATCATTTCTAGTTCATGCTTCATATTGTGCAAAATAATGCATGTGCTCAATGTCTTTGTGATTCAGTTTTTGGTCAGTCTTAACACAATTTATGAAGTTATCCTCTCACTCGATTGGCGCAGGTTTGGGCGGAAACAATTGATCTTTTCCAATTTCTATGTCTGATTTGGTTTCTTCATCTACTGTTAATTGCCATGTTTGAATCGACAGGCTTGTTCTTGATGGCTTTGTATATGTCATGTTAACATAGTTAATATTTTTGACTTGCAGATAGGGGAAGAACTTGGAGATATATACGACTTTGTGGCTCCTTGTTTTCCTCCAAGGTTCATCCCGTGCTACTTCTGCATCTGCTTTATCTAATATTGTATATTTGTATTAGGGACTTCATTTGAATTCCGGATTCCATGTATGTTAAATTTCCTGATTCCATGTTAGTTGACAAGTTGTTTAGTAGAATGGAAGCTTGTTGAAACCTTTTGTATTTCTAGATGCTTAGTTCCCTTTGTTGTAGCTTTCCTCCCATGCATGTTTTGCATTTATATGTAATGTTCCTTGAGATGATTTTCTAAAATGACCATCTATGCCTTTTTGGTTTCTTTGCTGTAACATAATGATAATGTGTATGGCGAGATATGTAAGTCTAGATCATGATAAGTTCTCTTATCAGCTCTTTTTTATCTTTGTCTAATTTGAATGTCTTGCTCGCAGATATGAAATATTCCAGTTTCTAGTGAATCTTTACACTGAAAGGTTCACTCAGTGGCTGAGACTACTAAGTGACCGGGCCAATGATCTTACAAATATAGAAATTCTTAAGGTAACTCATACGCACTAACTTTATGTGCCTCTCAGGGAAATGTCAATTCTTTTTGGATCTGTACTTCTCAAAATAAAAATAAAAAATAAAAATAAAAAGTGGATCTGTGAAATGAGTCAATTTAGCTGCTTCTTTACAGAATCCATAAACTATACCAAGTAGTTTTGAAATAAGTACCATCCCTTCAATATTGGCATTTACTTCCCAACCGTATATATCACTTTTTCATTATTTTTATTAGGACCTTTGGGGAATGTTTAATGCTCATTAGATTCACATGTTCTTACCGGATAGCATAGAATCGAATAGAAATGTGATTTCTTTTGTAGTTATGTTGTATTTGATCTCCTTACATGTGCTGTCCTCTGTGATAAACGACCCGTTTCTCACTTACTGAAGAAACACAACAATTTGGTACTTAACCCGCCAATTATGGCCCTTAACTTTATATTGTCGAGTATTTTAAAAAACCAGGCTGATGTAGGTATTTTGGATATAGTTCCTTTGCTGTTCTCTTTGACAAGTACATAGTCTTTCTTGTCCATGTGTCTCTTTTTGTACCACGTTTTTGTGAGCTTAAAAGTTTAAATATATTACTTTTGGCTGCTTCTCTTACTGTAAAAATCTTCTTCGTCATCTTATTTGACAGATATTTTCTTGTCTAATAGATTGCACATCTTGTTCCCTCAAATTTTATTCAACCATATTTTCTTTCTTTTTCATTCGTGGTTTCTTTCTTTTGAGGTTCCTCTTTTTGAAATCAGGTCACTGGCTGGGTGGTTGAGTACCAAGACAATTTGATTGGGCTTGGTGTCGACGAGTCTTTAGCTCAAGTTTGCTCTGAGAGTGGTGCAATGGATCCCCTAATGAATGCTTATGTTGAAAGAATGCAAGCAACAACTAGGGTAATGATAAACTATCTGTAAGTTGTAAGTTTGTAACACGACCAGGCGGTGTATCTTTTCTTTACTGTTTGCTTTCATCCTGTTCTCCAGAAATGGTACTTGAATATCCTTGAGGCTGATAAGGTTCAACCGCCTAAGTCGACTGAGGATGGGAAGTTATACACACCTGCCGCTGTTGATTTGTTCAGGATCCTCGGAGAGCAAGTGCAAATTGTTCGAGAAAATAGCACGGATCTCATGTTGTACAGAATTGCTTTGGCCATTATTCAGGCAAGTAGATTTACTTTTGAGAAGCAAATCTCAAAACAGATAGAATTTACCTTCTTATATACCTAACGACTAACTATATGTAGCGAAATGGTAACATAAGTCGATTTTTTTTTTTCTTAAAACAGATGGAATTAGAAAGAGAAGTTGAAACACATCTTCACTTTTGAGAAGACACCATACAGGGTGTTTGCTTTAATAATATAACATAAGAGAAAAAGACTTAGGCTTAAGGCCATCCTGATGATTTCTAAACAAATTCTAGAAATTGAATGTATGAATTATACACTTTCTTCCTGATTTGTTATGGGGATTTTGAATGATGTCTAAGAAGGTGCTTTTTGAATTGGTATTGCATGATAATCCTTTCTTCTGTTTGAACTGCATTTTTTGGGGATTACATTTTTTAAGCAATTGGTTTTAGCATAACTAGATACATCCAATGCCACCCTTCATATGAAGCAAGATAACAAGAAATGTGGGTGATTCCCATTCACAGTGCTAGGTTAAGGATAAAGTTCCGATTCTAAATCCACCTGGAGGACATTGATTTGATTTGGGCTGCTAAGCAGACCCAGACCACTCAACTTGCCACATAAATGGGCGATAGATCTTCAACATAGTAGTTCCTCTCAATAGGACTTCAAGTGCCTTTTAGAAGTAAAGATAAAAGATAAAAATATTACTACAAGAAAAGAACATGCCATGTATTGCATATGAATCCAGTAATAAAATGGTCTTTGAAATGTCAGAAGTCTCGTTCAAGTTAATTTTGATTTTCTTAAGAAATGATTATAAAGAGATGATATGGAACTGATGTGCTTTATATTGAATATGGATGAGCAATAGCATGCCTCTTCAAAATTATTAGATTTCTTCAAGAAACTAATTACAGGGAAAGAATATTTGTTTTCTAGTGCCATATACCTGATTCATATTGTTTAATGTGTATGTCTCACTCTCTGGTCGTGGTTGTTACCAGCTTGACAGTGTTACCAATTTCTCCTCTCGTTTACCAATAGTTTCCGTCTTGTTACAGACACTTCAGCGGTAACAGTATTTTTTATGTTGGTTTTTTCTTCAGGTAATGATTGATTTTCAAGCAGCTGAAAGGAAGAGACTTGAAGAACCAGCTTCTGAAATTGGTCTAGAGCCTTTATGTGCTATGGTGTGTGAAAGATGTTGATTGGTTGCACTTCTCTCATCGATTGATTTTCGCCACTCTGTTATTCTCAACTTGCTGTTCATTTGTTTGCAACAGATCAATAACAACTTGCGCTGCTATGATCTTGCTATGGAATTAAGTACCAGTACCTTAGAAGCTCTTCCGCAGAACTATGCTGACCAGGTCTTTTACGACTCTCAAAGTTATTTTTCTCAAATTCCTTTTTAATGTTTTACCTACTGATGTTCCTTATTTCTATCTTGTTACCACATTGCAACTAGCCCTCTCGGACTTAACCAGAGCGAAATATACATGACCATGAGCAAAACTGTACAGGAAAATATTTGAACTAATGTTTCAAGATTCTTGCACTGGCTAATTTCCAATTCATTGCTGTAACCTCAAATTTTTGTATTTGTTATAAACTCTCTGGGTTCCTATAAGTTTTTTCTTATTATTTGACAGATCAATTTCGAAGACACTTGCAAAGGTTTCTTGGAAGTTGCAAAGGTATGATTGAGGCTACATTCCCAAACCTTCACATATTATGAGCATTACTTATTCCGTCTTCTATATATTTTTTTTTTTACAAATGTATGATGTAATCTGCTAATTACATGTAAGTTTTATACTGTGAGTTTCTTACCCTTTCCATATTCATGTCCTATTGCGTGTAATGTTACTGTTTTGCTCAATGGGCTCCTTACATTCTGTGGATAAAAGCGGTTACTGAGATTTCTTTGTAAAGCTCCGATGCAAGTCCCTCCATCAAATTTTTCCAGAACTCTTCCGCAAATACTTATCGTTGGTTAAGAGATTTCAGTGTTCAGTTTAGTGGAAGAATTATTTAGGAAAGAAACAATTTATTTTACGACGTCATGACTTTTAGTTGCAATATTTCTATAGTTAAGAGGGTTGCTGCTGTTATTTCCTCATCTTTGTATATCTCCTAGTGTACTGTGATTATCGTCCTTGCCTCTATGGTGACCTTATTTACAAATTATAAAACAGTGTCATAACTAGTTGCGCAGTGCTTGATGCACGAGTATAAAAAATTCAAGTTTAAACATGTGATTGATGAGAGTCGTCTGATGCGTACTATAAACATCAGAAAAGAGGTGGCAGAGGTTAAAGAAGTTCTCATATACAAGCCTTCGGTGTGGATTGATTGAGTTTGAACACTTATCTTTCACTTTAATTTTAATAAGGCTTGTTGAAAGCCGTGGGAGAATTGATGTAGTGTAGATCAATACCAAAGCAAAAGTGAACTTGAAATTCTTATGCTTGTACAAGGGTCAGTTCCAAGAATTTACGTTTGAATTCTGCTATATAATCACTAGGACATATCAGTAAGGACGAAATGTAGACCCGGCAAAAGGATTCAACCAGTGGTTCACCAGTCCACGTACTTAATTAGTTAGACATATTTGTTAATTTCGTGCGTTCAATTTACTAATAGTTATACGCACTTCAAATTTTTGTCCTTTTTAAGCGGAAATGTGTGTGCTAGTTCATAGTAATTGAACTCAGTTTCAGTAATGGAATACCAACTATATTATTTCTCCTATAATTATATGAACTCATAAGCTGCGCCCACATATCAAACCAGAGACCTCATAGTCTGTAACGGTTAACTGTACAAACATGTTATATGAGGTTAACATCTGATTCCTGTTTTATACAGGAAGCTGTGCGTTTAACTGTGAGTGTTATATTTGAAGACCCGGGAGTGCAGGAACTGCTTGTGAAGCTTTATCATAAAGGTCATTGTTGTTCACTTTTGCTTTCTTGTTTTTGTTAGGTCAGTTGTAATTAATATCATGAAGCGTTCTTAATCTGTTGCTGCTACATATTGGCTTCACTAGGGGGTTATGCATAAACCTTGGGTGCAAGTATAAACTAATTAGCACTATGATGTCCTGAGGTGTCATTTATTATATACTATCGAGGATGATGGTTCTATTGAGATGCTCAGTTATAGTTAGTTATCTATGCGTATTGTATCTGTATTAATCTCATAGAGCGTTGCCGCAACATTATAGTTAGGCTAACAAAAAGGACACTGTTAGTACTCAGTGACATACTTCCAAATTTGGGAGTAGAAAGCGACGGGGAATAGAATGCATCTCACGAATTCGTTTCTTCGTATGTTTTTAAAATTTTATTTATTAGCAGTTTTCCAGAAATTAGGGGTGCAAGTGTGGCAGGAGTGCATATTTACACTTGCATGTATTTATGTTGTTTATAAGATACTCCTTTACATAAAAGCTGTAACAAGCAAGAACAATAAATGTCAAAATTATACTTAAACCAATCACATTAACCATTCTAAAAATTATAATACATCTTATGTTCACAAGTCACAGAAGATGTACGATCTTTTGGTAAATTTTTAGTTGTATTTTACAAGACTTCCCAACTCAAACATTCAGAAAGCACAAAACGACCCTGCAATGAGGGTGCGCTAGGAAAAGGCAATGTTACGGTTTTGCATAAAATTATATCTAAAAAGTACCGTCAACACAGACTCATGAAAAAAACCGCAAATCAGAGGAACTATCTTTCAAGATTGCTCATATTTCCTGAAAGTCTGTGTGGGCTTGACATCTCTAAGTGTAAATTCTAGGGTGCACACCTGTGTCTAGTTACAAACACTTGTGTCTTTCGCTTCTCCAAAAAGTTGTTTGGCCTCGCATAATAATGTAAAAAATAATAAGTCTAGTGTTCCTCCTCCAAGTGAGTGGTTGGCTCCCAATTCTGCTATTTAGTATGGACTATGGAGTGAAGATGTTGAAGTATTTAAGTGATAATACTATACTACAGTAGTATTATATTTGAATACTTACTGAAGAAGATGAATCATGTAAGTATTGTGATTTAGAGTCAACCCTCTCTTTTATGAAGTTTATTTTTGTTCTGTTGGCCTTAAAAGAACTCTGTTGGCGCCTGACTTGATGTCTTCTTCCTCTAATCTCTCGCAGAATGGGCTGAAGGGCAAGTGACAGAGTATCTAGTTGCAACTTTTGGAGATTATTTTACAGATGTGAAGATGTAAGTTTTCTCTAGTTGAGTGTCATTTCCTTTGTTTTTGACATTCTTTCATCTACCCATTTTATTCCAATATGCATCATCTCATCGAATATTGTGATCTCCAGGTACATTGAAGAAAGATCGTTTAGGAGATTTGTTGAAGCTTGTCTGGAAGAAACTGTCATAGTTTATGTCGATCATCTACTCGTCCAGGTCTCTAAATTTATGCTATCTATTTTTGTTTGTTTTGTTTATCCTTTCAGTATGTATTCTCCTTTAACATGCTTCTTTTATTGAGTATGGTTTATAATTTGAGGATCTTTTTTGTAGAAAAATTACATAAAGGAAGAAACTATTGAACGGATGAGACTGGACGAGGAAGTTATCATGGATTTCTTCAGGGAGTATATAAATGTTTCTGTAAGTTATCCCACATTTTCTTTTATGCAGATAACTTGAACAACCTTGGGCTGTTATATAACTCATAATATACACATCTTCAAACGGTAGAACATAATTTGAAAAACATACTCCTCCGAACATGTGCAACAAAGATGTTATCTCTTGCTACTGGAACGGCCCCCATGGCAGAATCTCCTATGGATGACTCTGAGCTTAGCAAGGAGAGTTTAATGAAGTTATGGATGGTTGTAAAGAGGATAATTAAGAGAGAGACGCACATGTCAACTTGATAATAATGTCATTTATGTGCATAACTCTTTTATACCTGAGACGCTAATTGATATGTTTTTCTTTAGTGTTTCTTCTTACAGATCTATTATTGTTCTTGTTGCAGAAAGTTGAAAATCGAGTGAGGATTCTGTGTGATTTGAGAGAGCTTGCTTCAGCTGAGAGCTTGGATACATTTACACTTATATACACTAATATCCTTGAACACCAACCTGACTGTCCGGTAAGTTCATTGGAGAATTGGTCTATAATGATTTGAACCCTTCCTCACGGTCAAGATAGCAGTCAATATTTTGGCAGTTTGATAACTCTGTTTTCTAATTCCTGGGTTTGAAATGCAGCCCGATGTCGTCGAAAAACTTGTGGGATTGCGAGAAGGCATACCGCGGAAGGATGCAAAGGAGGTATGTTTATTTCTAACAAAATAGGTCTTGAATTGCCATGTCTGAGGAAACTAGAACCTTTAAATAAATAAAAAGATATTAAAAAAAAAGAAGAAGTCCAGTTATTACAGTCAAAATGTGCACATTCTTGACTTAATCCCCATACCCCGGAAGAGCAAGATTACACACCGTCGCTAAGTGTTGAAGAAACATTCATACCAGATGGCTGGTCTTAGAAAAGAGGAGTAGCTAAGAATGATTTTAGATTTCCTGACTTAACATGTATGAAGGGGTTAAGAAACTGAAGTATGGCCATTGACCCTGTATCATGTAATTCTGTTAATATAAATAGCAAAAACTAGAAGTTGGGTTGCTTTTTCTGCTGTTACATTTTTTAAGTAAAAATGATTGGTTTATCTGGAAAGACAGGTGATGAAAACTTAAGTATTTGTTGAAACAGGTTGTACAAGAGTGTAAAGAGATATATGAGAACTCTCTTGTTGATGGTAACCCACCAAAGACTGGCTTTGTGTTTCCAAGAGTGAAGTGTCTGTCTCATTCCAAAGGATCACTCTGGCGAAAAAAGACGTAAATCTTGTTTCAAACGTATCTATCCCAGAACGAAGAGAAGCACAGCTGTCTACCCAACACGAATTCAGTGCCTTGGATGTACAAAGCGTATTTATGTTCTCGTGTCATTCTTTCATTCTTTTGCTCACTAGTATTTGGATTCGATAATTAGAGTTTGTTAGTATTAAGAGAATTCCAAGTTGTGCTATTTGGCAAATTCAAGTTCCCTTAGAATTTAAAGTCTGGTAAGATGGTGCTACTTGTTAGGATGATATTATAAATACGAGTAGGTTGAGTATGTTTGGCAACGACAAATATCTAAGGTTTTTAGAATCTCCTATGATCCTTTTTATCCGTCCTAGGCCATTTTGAGTAGGTGATTTGGGTATCAAAATGACATACAAACGTACGAAGCTTCTCATAATGTTGAAGTTTAAACTGTTCTCGTGTCACTTAGCACTCAAGTCACTTGGTTACTGTTACCAGAAAAGTCAAAGGTGATGGATAAAATGGCGAATGAAGATAGAAGACACCAATGTTTTCATCTCACTGACATGCTGGAAAAACCATGTACTGAAAGTCAGATTTATCCGTCTTCGACAAGGCAATTGTTGCAAGCCAAAGGCAGGACTTGGAGTTTGAATCATTTATGGATGTCCAATAGCCGAGGATGATTACAAGAATGTTACTGAGTGTTCCTCATGGGACCTAAATATTTCCACGATTTCTGTGTTGTGTTTGATTGTGTTTATGTGGAATTGTGGACAATAAACAAGGCTTAATTACTTTATGCATACTGTCAGTTTTGAAAACTATCACATTGTAACCTCACTCTTAAATTTCGCTAATTGCATTCTCTATTTGCAACAAAGACGTCAATGTGAAATTTTAAAAGTTTTCACTCAAACACTATCCTAGCGAGGAGGGTAAATTTATGAATGTATAAACATTAAATTAACATTTGAAAATGTCAAAAGTAAAAATAAAATAGAAAGAATTACAAGGCTGGAGATAGAGGATGATGAGGAATATGAAGAAGAACTAAATATGTTCTCTTTCTTTCTTTCTCGTTCATCTCCCTCGCTGTCGTAGGGATTTTTTGCTAAAAGCACTTATGAATTATGGGCCCTGTTTGGATAACAAGGTTGGGCATGTTTGGTTAACCAAACTAGGTGGATGTTTGGATTTAATGAATTTGGTTTTGAGGTTTTAACTTTTATGTGAGTAGAAAAATGAGTGGAATGTGGGTCCTACAAATTTTGGGTTGAAATTTTGGTTAACTTTTTGTAGAGGTTAACAAAACCGGAATATCCAAACAGGGCCATGATCACAAAAGGATGTACTAAACCCATGATTACCACAAAATGGTGGAAAGTGTCCACCCTTTGTACAAAAAATTCGTAATAAAACATTTTCCCAAATACTTATTTGTTTCATAACCTTGCACTAATTCAAAATTAGACATCTACGGATCTACCTTCTATTTGTGGGAGACAGTTATTTTTCTTCTTCTTCGAAAGTTAGATTTTCAATTTGAAATTGGGATGAGGTTAATTGACTAACTGTCCCACGTTTGTAAGTCTTTTTTACTTGACGGTGGGTATCTCCAACCTTTTTTGGGTTGAATTTATGTCACTCCCTCTTCTTCATGCATGTAATAACCTCTCTCTCTAAACAAACAACTCTAACACAATTCTCTCTCTAGAAAAAATTATGGGTGAGTTTGGTATCAACTTTTTGAATTTTAAGTTGTCTAAAAAGATGGTGTGAGAAAAGTATGTGACACCAAAGTTAAATACAAAAGATGTATGAGTTTGGTAAAAAAAAATGATGTTGTAAAAAAGTCAGTGATGTGACCGTTTTGTTATTTAATAAAAGTTACTAACATGCCATTTTTATTTATTTATTGACTTTCAAAAATGTGTAATAACAATTGATTGATGAGGACATTATTGTCATTTGTGTTGTTTGAGGAAAAAAAGACACAAAAAAGCTACCCAAACCCATCTTTTTTCTTCTCCTCATTTCTCACTAGAAGCCAAAAGCAAAAAAGATCCTGAAAAAAGTTGATACCAAACATTTGATATAAGTCCAAAAAACAAAAAAGATGACTTCGGCTTAAAAGACAAAAAAAAGTGGTACCAAACCCCCCTATCTCTCACAAAACTTACTACGAAAAATAACTATTCTCAACAAGCTAAGTAGTTCAACATTAAAAATATTTCACTTGTCTTTATTTTCACAGTAAAAAGTTGTTGTTTTTCTCTCTATACTCTCACACAACCTCCACTGGTAAGTTTTGAAACAAAACTTTGTTGGTAGAAGACTTCGAATCCGTAAGAAGAAAGAGTAAGTTGAACTACTTGAAGTGTTTTTTTGTGGTATATACTCCTTTGTAATCGCATTATCATGTTTGTATTGATCTTGTTAGTATTTTGAAAGACTATTTTTTACTCATGTCCATTGTTGAGTACTGTTAACCTCTTGTTTTAGCCTCCAAACCATTAAGTATCATACTCCATGTATACAAATTCGATTTAACAATCACAAAAAACACTTCAAGTAGTTCAACCTCCATTGGTAAGTTTTGAAACAAGTCCACTCCTGTGAGTTGCTGAGATGCGAGACACTCTGTTTTATGATCCATTGTGCTGACACGACATGATTTGATATACAGGGAGCTGCAAGTGATACTAGTGTGCGTTGTTGTTTGGTCCAATTGGCTGTTGATTAAGACCATACTTTCCACTGTCTACACTCATCCATTAGGCAGATTCTATAAGGGTTTGTAAATTTATCTAAGTTTAAATTTCTATTCTTTTATACTTATATCAAATCTTACGTCTAGTCTTCAAATGCTCTACCACTAAACTATCACTCACTTTTTGAAAAAATAATTTTTTAATTTATGTGTGTATTTTTATTATTTTTTTAATAAATGATTTTAGTCAGGTTTGAAGTCGGGACCTCAGCTTTCAACACTCCACCACTTGAGCTATCACTCTAGCTGCAAATTATTATTTTTTTTTAAAAAATTATTTTTGTATTCAATCGAGTTTAAACCCAAAACTTCATGAATGAGTTTTCAATGCTATATCACTTGAGCTACCATCCTAGCTGCAATTTGTGTGTGTATTTGACTGTATCTTGCTTTATTTCCGCAATTTTTTCTTGATTGTATTGCGCAATTTGTATGTGTATGTATTTGACTGTATCTGCTGGACCCACAGCTTAGATTACGACGCCGGACACCGGACACGGCTTCGTTTCACACGCCCTTTCCTTTTGCAACAGAGCTGTAACCATCACTCACCAGCGTAAATTAGCATCCGTGTAGAAACTGTGCGCGGCAAGTCACGAGGCACCCACGTCTGCAAAAACTGGCGCCCTCTTCTTCAAAACACAACTCTAGTCTTCAGACTCCAAATTCGCCATCGCTCTTCATTCATTCACTCACCAAATCGCAGAGAGAGAGAGAAAACTAGAGAGAGAGAGAGAGCGATGGAAGGCGGAGGAGCACAATCGGAGCCGACGAGGATAATGGTGGCGGTGAGCGAGTCGACGATCAAAGGCTACCCGCACGCCTCCATCAGCAGCATCGGAGCCTTCGATTGGACTCTCAAGAAGCTCGTTCGCGACAACAAAACTGGCTTCAAGATCCTTGTTCTTCATGTTCAAGTTCCTGATGAAGACGGTACTCTCCTCTCTCTCCCTCTCTCTCTCTCTCGATTTCGATACCTCTTTCCGTTTCGTCGATTCGCTTTGATTTGCTTCTAGAGCCAGATTTCCTTTTGACTTCCTTCTGTTTTGTGCGTTTGCTTCTCCAATCGTTGCCGTTAGGGTTTGCTGGCTTGATTAGGTTATTTCCTGTGATTTTCGATGAATTTAGAAAGTGAAATTGATACTAGGCGTATGTGGAATTAGCTTTGTTGAAGTGATCGGAGTGAGAGATGCGGTTGAAGAGGCTTTGATCGGCACTGAAATGATTTTTCTTGTTTCGGCACTGATATTTGATTTTGCTTGTTTCGGCACTGAAATTTGATTACCTTTCTGGTGTTTTGTATGTCAAACTTGTTTGCCTGTGCGATTCAAGATATGTTAGATAGTTCCTGATGGATACAAATTTAATTAAGTAGATAATTATGTGATGATTAAGTATGAAACAGTGGTCAGAAATGATCCTCTACATTGAGAAGGGAAACCTGATTCTGTATCTTAGTTCTGGACTAAATTGTGGACCACGAGCTATGTAGTCCGTGAATTGATGATCCAGATCACTTGAAAGTTGGCGCAGTTCTTCTATGAATTGTTTCTGGATTGTGTATGTGTTACATTTGTGGTCTCAACTTATTAGTGATTCGATGAATTTCCATGGGTGCTATGATCAGGACAGACTTCCTAGGAACATAGTACACGAATCTTGGTTATTGCTATGTACAAATGTGCATAACTGCGTATATTTGTATGTGTAGTCTTTAATATACGTTAGATGCGAAAATCCTTTACACTGCATTCTTCTTTGTGATACTGGCTCTGCACTTTGTTGTTTGTTCAATTGATTACAGGGTGAACTATCTGTGTTCTTTTGGTTGCCTTTTTCTCAGCGTCCTTGTGATGTAATCACTGTAGAATGGAGCATTGCACAGGACATGCATATATGGAAATTTTCTTTGTGATGTTTATTTGGTAGAATAACTAGTGAATTGATACCTTTGGTGACAGCTTAGTGGATATTATAGGGAGTTTATACTAAGAACCTCCTTGCTGGATTGGTTGGTTGGCTGTAATTGTTTTGAGGCTAATGGGATGGAAGAACCTCACTGTGGAGAGAAATGTGCGAGTAGATGTGTCATGGTCTGTTAAATACAATTGAAATTGCATATGCTTTGACTTAAGAGATTTTATCTGTGAGATTGTGTGAAATTGGGGATAGCTATTCAATTGGACTAGAAGCTATCCTTTCTCTCCTTTGATGGTGTGCTTGATTTTGGAATCAGATTGTGTCTTACTTGCTTCTGTTTTGTGCGGTTAACTACTGCTTGCTGGATTGGGCGGGAATAACTGACGCTAATGGGTAGGAAAAATCTAACAGTGGAGAGAATGTGAGAGTAGATGTGATTTAGTTTGTTAAATATCGGGACATATTCAAATTTCATCTGTTTGAGGGATTTTATGTCTGAGATTGATTTGAAACTTCTGGGACAGATAGACAATTAAACTCATAGCTTCCCTCAGCTGCCACGTCCCCACCTATTGCAATTCACATTTGATGGCCCTATTTTCTTCTTCTGACATGCAACTTATTTATACTGAGACATACCTTTTACTGTCCCATATCCTTTTCTATATGTATCCCCATCCTCAAAAAAATTAAAAGATGTTGAAAAGCTCCCTGGAAGTTTCAAATGAACAAAATATGTGGCTCTCATTTTATTGCTCCTTTGGCTTATCTTGGCAGCTCCCGTTATCACCATAGCTTGTGATTTGATATCTTGGTTTACAACTCATGGAATTTGATAAAAAAAAAAAAAAAATCTGATAACTACTTGTTGCTGGAAGCTAAAGAATTTAATTATGGAGAGAAACACCAGAGTTGATGTTTCAGCTCTCTACATGTAGGTAAATCTTGGAAGTATGTGTGTGTGTGAGTGAGAACTGAAGCATCTTATATGGATGATCTCTGCAGTTCCATAAGTCCATATATCGTAACTAGTTACTCCTGTAGTATGACTACAGACGTATATTCCTAGTATTTTAGGTTAGTCATTATAGGACCAAATTGACTTGGTGATCCTCTAACTTCTAATCCTTTTGCCACATATCCTTAGCAATGAAGTCACTGTGTCACTTGAGATTGTTGTTTTTATTTGGGAGCCTAACCTGCTTCTTTAGAGGTTGAAGCGTTGAGCATAGGAGGTGGACTGGAGACCCCTTCATGTTTATTATGAGTCCCTAATTCCCAATATTTGTACGAAAGATCTGAAGTTTTGAATTCAATTGTTGTGGAGTTACCCATGGCTTTTGAGGAGGAAAGTTTTAAATGGCTCCGTAACTACCTTGTCCAGGTCAAACTACTTTGGAAGGAGGTGAAAGGATAGGTGCATTACTTTCATAGACTGTTGTTAACTACATGAAACTGTGGGACTGAATGTAGTTGAATGCCTTTTTTTCCATGATATCACTCGTCAGTTATTTGAGCTTTCTATGCACTGTCGCATAGATGCTGTCAGTAATGAAATTTGTAAGCTGTATTTTGCTTAACTCATGGAGCACTGCACTAAAGTGGCATTAGTACTTCTTTAGAGGTTGAGTGGATGCCCCATTGGTCTTTACTGTGACCCCTTAATTCTCGATATTTTTCTCCAAAGATCTCAAGGTCTTGAATTGCGTTAGTATGGGAGTTTGTACACGGGCTTTTAGGACTGGCAAGTCCAGTTTGTTCTTTAGCATTAAGGTTGAACTACTTACTGAGGGAACTAAGAGTAAGCACATCACTGCATAGACTGTCGTTGCCTATGAAATTGTTGGGTTGCACAAAGTTGAAGGCATATCTTTTCATGGCATTGGTCCTCGAGGAACGCATCACTTTCTGAGCTTGGTATGCTCTGACACCTAAATGCTGTTGGGAAGGAAATTGTCTAGTTATATTTTTCCAACCAATGTTGTTCTGCACTACAGATAATAATATGGTTTGGTTGCTGGTTTTATTAGTTAGTAGTGTATTTTATCTTTCTTTCTTTATGGATACAAATGTAGAACTTAATTTACACAAGCAGGGTGCCCATTGGCTGAAACTCCTTGTCAAACTCTCCCTGTCAAAAAGGTCCAGACCATTTGGCTAAATGACTCACATACCTTCGCTCTTCAAGTGGTATCTCTTTTTATTCTGAATCTAATCAACGACTGCATTTTGGGGGAGTCATATTACATAAAGTGGGTCTTAGTTTTCTGATCGAAACAGCGGTATGTGTACTCTAATGGTGGTTTGGCTTGTCTTCCCTTTCAGTGTGAAGCTTGACCAATTGCTGTGCGAATTGCTATTATGTATAGTTCCTTAAAACGCACAAGTAGGCCCTACTCTGATCCCAATTCCCTTGATTTTTGTCTTAAAAATGAAAACGTGTCCTCGCTAGCTTTTTTGGCAGCTCCTCACCCAGTAGTACAAAACTGCCACCACCATAGAAAGATCAACTTTCTCGTAAAACCATCTCGTTAGCTTTCCTCATTTTTGCCTCACGTACAGAGCCGTCCTGGCAAAAAGTTAAATAGTCTGGACTCTCTTGGCACTGATCCGCCCAGCGACTTCTTTATTGGTATTTTGCATATCCATATCATTGTAGCCAAGAGATGATGGTTATTTTGTATTAGATAAACTGCAGGAAACACTTAATTCATAATAGATAGAACAACCTACCTGAGGCGGCTTTCTTTTGAAGCCAAAGTGTTTATACTTCTCATTTGTTCAAGTTCCAACCCGGTGCAGCAAGTCAAGCTATAAAGTCACATTAATGACTTGGACAGTCCAAGCTGCCTCTCAACGTACTCAAATAGAGTAGTGATGGAAAGTCGGATTAGAGTTCTTTCACCACCAAATCAGCCGTGAGTAACGGTGTGATAAACCCTCTGCATCTCTTTTCTCATGCAGGGCATTATCTCCATTTAATAGTTCTTACAAAATGACATGAATACGGTCACTACTTACTAGTAAGATCTAGTTGTGGATAGCGTCACACTTCTAGCAAATCTAAGGTTACATTACCATGGGGTCAGGGGGAAAGTGGATGTAGTTTGGGGGATCCCAGAATGGCAGGGGAAAATAGAAGAGAACTCAGGAGGCCTATGCACAAATATAGCAGCCAAAGCATGCCTTGTCAACCGTACAAGAAAACTTGTCCGTCTGATTTCCCAATTCCCTTCAAATTTTATGAGTTTTACCAGGTCTTGACTGCTTTCATTTAGAAGTTATGCAAATGTATGACCTGGAATCACAAGGTTTTAGAGAATTAATCTTGGAACGATGGAGAATCAGTTGGTAGGCATTATTCCTATCACCATCTGGCATCTTTCTGGCAAATGTATGATGATTGTTTCTTTAGTTTTTATTTTTCTTTGCAAGTCACAGCTGACAGTTTCCAGTTCTTAATTTTGGTTAGGTTTCGAAGACATGGACAGTATATATGCATCCCCTGATGATTTCAAGCGCATGAACCGCAGAGAGAAGATCAAAGGGCTTCATCTACTGGAGTACTTTGTCAACAAATGTCATGAACTTGAGGTATTGTAACCTTTTCTTTGCCGAGGAAGGCACTTGTTTGGAATACAATTTCGGAGCATGAACCTTTCATTTTGGATGATTGTAGGTGCCTTGTGAGGCCTGGCTGAAGCGAGGTAACCCTAAGGATGTGGTATTGCATGAGGTCCAAAGAGTCCGACCTGATTTTCTAGTTGTGGGAAGCAGGGGCCTTGGCCCTTTCCAGAAGTATGTTGACAGTCCTGTTCCCTGAATACATCTCTCTCTCTCTCTCTCTCTCTCTCTGTTGAAAGATTTATACTCCAACAAGTGTAGGATAATGATTGAACTTCTTATTTTTATGAATTGAATTTCAGGGTCTTTGTTGGTACGGTGAGCGAGTTCTGTGCTAAGCATGCTGAATGCCCAGTCCTGATTATCAAACGCAAAGCTGAAGAAGCTCCTCAGGATCCCGTTGACGACTGATTCTTGCTGCCATATATCATCTGTGGATGGGAAATAGATTTGTGCTTGTAACTGAGTGTACATGAATTTGCTGCTTGCCCAAAAACTTCTAGTGAACTGTATTGTGTATGCATCTCTCCGTTTCACGCTCTTGTGGGTCCCCCGTATAACATCAATCGTGAAATGTGGAGTATCAATTTGTTCTATGAATTGGTTGTTACTACGCAGTAATGAATTTGGTTATGGGATGTTTTTTGTAATTCCTTTATTCTGATGGCTGCTTTTGTATGATGTGTAATTGTCGTTATTTGGAATCCTGTTGTTAAATGGTAGTAGTCTTCTCGACGAGGCATCAAAATCTGGGCAGCCCTTGAAGCTCCACGCAGGGTTTGTCGATAGAGGAACTGTGCAGTCAATCTAAACAAAAAAACACATTCATTCTGCACACGAGAATGTGACAAGAATTTGTTTTTGTTCTGATGATTGCACAGGAACACTGCATGTGCGAAGTAGACACATTTTGAACTCTCCTTCAATTTTGTTGAGAACCGTAGAGAAATCTGCCCCTGGCTTCTCTCAACTATCATCTCACATTCATGCAGCATTATTATTCGTACTGCTATTTCCACTGTTCCCGTAGCCAAATCATCTGGCCAAGCTCCGACCCCGTGCAGCAACTAGTGATTGAAAATCATGCTAGTGTATTGATAGGGGGAACAGGGAAAGCTCTAACAGGACAACTTAATAGAGAGTAAGTGGGAAAGTCTGAGCAATACTTAATTGGATAACTTAATAGAAAGAGCGATGATAAATAACAAGAATCACGATAAGCAGTAGTTTGAATGAGAAGAAACACCACTGAGACATTTAGTGTCCCTCAGCCATCTTACACTTCCAGGCCTGCTGTTTCAGTAGGAGGGACATCTCAGTGAGTGACCCCTCCACTTCTGAGATCATGTATAAGAGAAATGTGTACTCCATCACAGTTGTCTAGAGAAGCACGCTCTTGTCGTGCTCAAAGCCACCATCCTATTCCTACCGACTTGCTCCAGATGATCAGTAATGCTGATATCAGTTAAAGCTAAGTATGGATTCATGTAACTAAGAGGGATGACATGTAACTACAAGTATGGATTCATCACAGACAAAAGAGGGATGACATGCAACCAAGTATTGATTCATCACAGACAACCAGAAGGCTGTAAAGACCTGCGAGTGTCCGCCCTCATTTGACACAATTCCAAAGAGATAATACGGTATAGACCAGCATAAACCATCACAGAATTTTTTTCCCAATTCTGAAATCATAACCCAAATGATAATATGCTGTAACAGGAGATAAAAATACAGTCTGTAAGAGCAACTTAACAAAACCCAGACATCCATCCATCTATGTCAAAGCCATAAATTTTGCTTGTCCTACGTCCCATACAGACAACCCGGAACAACAAAGTACCATGTATACTAAAGCAAGTAAGAAGAATCAGAGAATCATCAAACTTTAGACATGAAGCTATCTCATCTTCAATCATCTTAATCAAGAAGAGGTTGAATTGATTGCCGCACTCACCTTCTCCAACAGCCCTCCCATTTCACCCTCCAAGGTCGCCTTCAGCTCCGGTGAGATACTTCCCTCAGAATTGGCCAGCATTGATCTCATCAACTCGACCTTCTCCTTCACAAAGACAGCAAGAGGGGTGACCTCAGCAGCAGCGGCGGCGGTAGCGGCAGCAGAAGAAGAGCCCTGAGAAGCAGCAGGTGGTTTCACTGTCACTGGGGTTGCAGTCTTAGGTGGAGGAGCTTTCTGCGCAGCAGCATTTGTTGCACCTGGGGGATACTGGAGCCGGTAACTAACTTTGGCAGCACCAAAATGCTTTTCCTCAGCTGATGTTTTGCATGCCTCTTCAGCATCACTAGCCTTCAGGAAGACAATTCTAGCACAGAAGGAATTGTACAAGACATTGGTCTCCTTCTCATTCAGACGCCCATATTTTCTGAATATCCTGATGATGTCATCTTTGGTCGGTAAAACAAAAGCTGGTGGAAATGACAGAATAAGCGCTGGAGGAGGAGGAAGTGACCCTTCTCCACTCATGTCCTCACTACTCTTCTTCGTCTTCGATGCTTCGCCATGTTGTTTCGCCTTTCTCTTACCAGACTTCGCATTTTCATTTTTGTTATCCACCACTTCAGGCTTCGAGTTTGAAGACCTGCGCCTTTTCCTACCTGGCTCCACCTCTCTACTCTTCTCATCAGTTGATACTTCCCCAGCTCTGCTAGTCCTTTTCTTCCTGGATTTTGCCAGTTCATTGATGTCATTACTTGCTTTGGGAGTTTCAGGTTCAACCAACACAGGTTCACTCTGGTTCACATCTGTCTCCAGTAACTCAAGTTCAGACTTCTGAGACTTGTTCTCTTCATTCTTCTCATTTCTAATATGCTGACTATCAGCTTCAGGCAACCCAGATTTTGAATTTGAAGACTTCCCCTTTTCACCCTGTTCACCATCTTCATCTTCAAGGGGCTTCTTATAGTTAGAGCCATTTGAATACACCGAACTCCGGAAAGCTTGAATGAACTTCCCATCAAGACTATCCAGCGCGAAGTAGGGGTTACGGGCTACAGCTCGTACTTCAGTTACCACTTCTTTGACAGACTTGTTCTTCACAGACTCATGGTTTTCTTCTGGTTGATGAGAAGTTGGGTGAGCAGATGAGTCAACTGGTGTCCCAAGTTGGTTCTCATGAGTTTCATCTCCGCTCATCGCAATTGGAGTTGATCCAATAAGCTTCCCAGCAGCCTTAGTCATCCTTTCCCCCATGCGGGCAGCCTTTCTAATCTTTTCAGATATTTCTTCATCGCGCTTCTTGGAGCTCGTCTTCCTTGGAACAGAAATCGCATCTGTGAAAGGAGGGGACAAGTATTTGCTCTTCTTCCTTTTTCTTGATCCAGAAGCAGCTTTACTTTCTTCTTTGACATCTTCTTTGTCATCTTCAAAACTAGACCCTTTTCCCCTCTTTGTTTCCTCTTCACTGTCGCTGCTTCCATTCACAGTACTTGAGACTCCATTCTCTTTAGACTTTGGGGTTTCTAAAACCTCGGCAATCTTCCTCACCCTCTTCTTTCCTGGTGGAGAACTCAGCTCATTGCCAGCGTTTTCATTTCTTACGACAGTTTTTTCTCTAGACTTGGAGGTTTCTAGAGTATCAGCCTTCTTCCTCACCCTCTTCCTTGCTGATGGAGAAATAGTAGCATGACCATCCTGACTTTGGACACCAACGTCGCTAGTCTTCAATTTCCTCTTCCCAGATTCAGACCTCGATCTCTCAGAGCCTGTCAAATCTCCATGAGCCTTACCCTTCTGAGTCTTGGGGTCAGCAACCACTTCTTCATTCATAAGATCAGCCACGCTCTTTTTCCGCCGGTGATAGAGCTTATCCTCTGCTATGGTGCACCTTTTCAACACTGATTGACCAGAACCATCCCGCAACGGTGAAGATAGCCAGTCTTCTTCAGATGGACCCTGGAATTGAACTTCAAGTTGAGCGCTGATATCAGTTAAATTAGTAGCCCCATCCCTGTTCTTATCTTCCAGACCTTCAATGGACATGGGTTCATGGTAAACAGCGAGCTTGCAGCCTCCTTTTGCTCGACAGAATGCAGAAAGCCATCCCTTCAACACTGAAAACTCTAGCATATTAGTCAGACGACTTGCTTCAGCAACATTCTTTAGAGCTGAAATGACATCAGCTGGTCCATATTCATGACCAGTGAGCCTCGTGAGATCACAATCAGAAACAAGAACCCCCGGTTTGATTCCAGCATTTAGTACCGCTGGTTTCGCTAGCCCATTTCGGTCTATTTCAGGTACGCAAGAGCAAACCATTTTTAACTCTGCAACAAAGCGGACTTCGTCTAGAGCTGCCTTTATAGCATACACAAAGTTCTTCGAGTTGCTTTGCTTTGACGTCTCATCAAAACCATCAGCAAATGGTTTTAACTGAGATGGGTGGCACCATGAAAAAGACCCATCTCCAAAGTAAGCAACCAGTAATGCTTTCGGCTTGCTGTGCCTTTTTGCATATTCTGATGCATCTGAAGGATCATAGATACGGCCAGGCCACCAAGGATGGCTCCTAATTTTCCCCCACACAAAATCTCCAACACAGTAGTCATGGTTTTCATCATTCTCGTCATCTTCTTCATCTTCACTATCATCATCCTTCCTAAGATCTTCACCCTCTTCTCCATTATGTTTTTCATCACTCTTTCCATCTTCAGTATCATCATCCTTCCCAAGATCTTTGCTTTCTTCTCCTTTATGATTATCATTCAGTGTGCTTTCTCCATCTTCACTACCACCCTGCCTACAATCTTTGCCATCTTCTCCATTGTCAGTATCTTTCTGTGTGCTACCTCCCTCACCTGCCATATCTCCATGATCACCCATTGAACCTTGACTTCCAGTTACCTTCTCTTCCTTGTCTTCCCCATTTTCAGCAATGGATCCATCATCACCATCTTTGCCGCTATCAATGACACGGTCTGGCAGACCATGAAAGTCCACAACCAGAGAAATTACATCCTGCTCAAGCTCAGCCTTGTTATCAGAATCAGCCTCAGTTAAGACTTCAGTGTCACCACTGACGAAACACTTCCCTTCCTCAATCCCACCCCCATTCTCAACATCATTCCTCTCCTGTTTAGAATCTTTTATTTCCCCAACAGCATTACCAACAAGCTTCTCAGTAGAAATTACAGTCTCAACAAGCTCAGTTTCGACTGAAACTTCAACAATGTGGTTAGCCTCTTCGACCAACACGACATCATTCTCCATAACAACCTTCTCAGTAACAATTTCAGTCTCAACTACCTCAGTTTCAACTGCAATTTCAACTTTTGAAATACAACTTTCATCAAGAAACTTACCCTCTTCTTCTCCTTCAGCTGAAACCCTAGCCCCATTTTCTTGGCCAACAACAGCCAGAGGTGGAATCTCAGACCCAGAGCATAACCCATCACCACAATCAACAACCATTGCAACCTGAGCATCTACTTGACCTAGGGTTTCACCCACCTCTGTACCCATTCCTGCAGATAAAACCTCTTGTTTCCAAATACTTGCTATTCCTTCACAACCCAGATATCAAAACTGCAACAGAAACACAATAAACATACAAAACAGGATCAAAACAACCACAAAACATCGTTTCACATGATTCTAGGTTTAGGCATAGAAGGGATTCAAGTAACTTGCAGCTAAAACATTCATACACCCACATAAACACATCAAAAACCCACCAAGCAGATAGATTATTAGAGCAATATGAAGATGGGTTTGAGCTCGTACCTTGTCTCACACCATTCCTGTGATTCATTTGCAGAGAGCAGTGGAATTTAGAGAGAGAAAGAGAGAGAGCAGCTGCGTAGGGCATACAAACGGTTTCTTGGTAGAGAGAGAGACTGAGGGTGGTAGTACTAATTTGTCTCTAGACATAAATAGGAAGGATTACCATTCGGCTGTACTCGAAAACCAAGATTTGCAAAATATTTGGGGATTTGTCAATTCTTTCTTGATGGCAATATATTTTCTTAATTTTCTTACTATTTGAGATGAAATGTGTTTGGGAATTAGACATATTTAAATGTGTGAGATTTTGCCTTAAATTTTCCATTACAAAATCCCTATTCTTTTGGTTCTTGTTCAATTCATCCCTATTCTCTAGGTCCTTCTTCTTGTATAAGGTTTACAAGTGTTCGGATAAGGCATATCAATAAACTATAATACTGCTTCTTTTCTGGAATTATTAGTCATGTTTGATAATCCGATGTAATTATAATTAAAGTAATATGATTAGGGAAATTGAACAAGATTTTGGTTCTCTTTTTAAGTTAATAGCATTGATCAATATTAGAATAATATAAATACGTTTAAATTACTTTTAGTTAAATTGTCTAGTTAAAGTGATGCTTAAATGTCAACATGACTAAAAATCGGTTCTTATCTTTTGGAGAAATTTTGTTGTACTATGTGGGTTGAATTGGTAAGCTCAATCTCCACGCTAGACCGAGATTTTAGTTCTGAGTCTCCTTGATGGAAATCTCTCTAGGTGGGGATAGACAATTGTCTTTGTAAACCTTCATTGGAAGTCTAAAGTCTCCCCTAATCCTAGGCGGGATAATCTCTGCTAAATCCTTGACCCTCAACTTTATTATCTATCACATAATTTTTGTATCTGAATAATTTAATATTTACGCGTCAATTTGTGTTTTGTTATAAATATGTTCTTGTTTTTCCCGATAAGAAGAGCTACTAAAGCATAGTGCAAGTAACATTGTCATAATATTTCAAAATAAATCCGGTAACATTAAGATAATTTATTGTGGTTAAGTCACTTACTTTCTTCTTACATTAAGGGCGTGTTCTTTTTTGGCTCGGTTGTATGGGACGAAATGATTAAACCTAAAGAACTAAGGTTGTTGTTTGGTAAGAATTGAAAGTATTCTTATAATCCGGGGCACCTCCAAGACATCATGTGTGAGACTAGATAATACATGGGCGTGTGAGGTATACGCAAGTCCACTTCTAGTTCTACTACAATGGGAGGGAGGGGGAATCTCTAACTAAAATAAGATGTATGTTTACTACATTGTAATACAAGTCCCTCACTGATCTTAAGGGCGAATAAAGTCTCAACTTTTATCAGTATGTTCCCATGCCATTTGCTTTTCTTTTCTTCAAACAATTTTTCGTAAACTTACGATGAGGTGTCGTCAGCCATTGGAAGTCAAACCACGCAAGTAGTTCCCTTCCGGTGAGGTACCATTATGAAGCCTCGAGAAGCAGTTTATTTCTTCCTTTATAAACGACTCTCCCAGTGAAGAGGAGAGATTTCACTAGTTCACTTTCTTGACGTCTCATCGTACTTAGAGAGTTCCATATTTTTATTTCTTCCTCATATCAGTGTTATTTAAAGATGTACTTGGCATTGTGATTTCAAATTGCGATGCTAAAATAAGTGATATACCTAAGGTGGTTAGGGATCGACCATCATCAGCAACATGGAAGGGAGGCGCAATGAGCATTTTTTTTTTACAGAATCTTCCAACCCTCTGATTGTAAGGTTCGCCCAAGGAGGCGGTCAGACACCCATTAGTGGAGAGGGAGTTCGAAAGGTGGAGCACATCCTGAATGTGCATGCCTTAGTCCACAAGGTTCCCCGTCATCCACCAAGCAAAAACTTCTTGATGAAGGTATCGATCTACCGGACTCCTCTTTGAAACGACGCGTTGGTAAATAAATCATCTTTATTTTCATTTCAAGTGTTAATTGGATCAAACATACACCCCCTTTCACATTCTTGGAGCCTATTTACAAAGGATACATCCCATCCTTCGCATGCCTTCTTATTTTGAGAGGTTGAGAGGTTGAGATACTCAAGAATCACGATTAGGATAGTTAGATACAAGGCCATGCAACCAGAATTTACCAAGTCAAAACTTTCTGCATACTTTGAGTATGCTTTGGGGGTGCAACCATGGAGGAAGTTTGGACGACCAACCTCCCCGCAGGTCATCTATCGATTAACACGTTCAGAGGAATCTACTGAACTTTCTGAGACAAGATCGTGCACTAGACTCTACGAATTTTATGTATCATTTGATGAGGTCGCATGAACCTTGATTTGATAGTATAATCAACTTATGGCTATCATGGAAGGGTGAAAATATTGTTCCATAACAATTATAAATCTCAAGGCATTTGTAGATACATGAATCTCCAAATGCCACACGGGTCTAGAGGGTGCCAATTAGACAAGGACACTTGACTTGCCCCCATAATTGTACAAGGCTTTAAAATCATATATACTCTCCCCACCATCTAAGCTGTGAGATAGAGTTTGGTGGATGTCACACCTAAGGACCTTGGGGGTTTAAGTGGCCTGGAGGCTGGATCAAGGTTCGTCTCACCTCTAGAGAGATGCGAATGTATGCAGCGGTGAGGAGCTTGTCCATGTTTCTACATTTACCTCGCACCTCTTCTGATCCTCCTAACACGATCATGGGTAGATTCCGCAACTATCCCACCGTGGGTGGTTACCATAACTTATCTCCTTTTATATTTGAAAGTGGGGTCTACCGTGATGTGGCACACTCTTCGTGCTACTATACACATAAGCTAGATCATATGTGCTATTGTGACACGCTTCCTTCTACCCCACAACCATCTCCAACATCTCTAATCCATAGCTGAGTGACACTATCATAAATATACACATTCCTATAATTTACTCCATGTACACATACCCAGGTTGACAATTCACACACTATTTTTAACTAAAAGATAATATAAGTTTACTTGAAAAACTAAAGTTATTATACTTTCTCTCTTTGTATAATTCTACGTTTTCGTTGTTCATTTTATAGTTAAAATAATGAGTCCAAAAGAAGAAAAGTGGAGTATCACTTAGAATTGTGAATCTTTAACTACAAATGGTGAATTAACAAGGAAATAACTTCGAGTAAAGCAGACTCAAATTTTTCCATAGTTAGATGTCTTAATGAGAAAAAAATCGAATGCAAATTTAGTCCAAAAAGTTCAATAAAAATTATGAAACTTTTATTTATCTTTCATTCAAGTATCTCTAAGAAAAGACCACATAAAGTGCTAATCCTAAAGTCATGGCAAGACACGGTAAAAACCAGCTCCAATAGACGGTCAATTTGGTTGACAAAATTTGATCCGGACCTTTATGACTAAAATGAGAATTCACTGTAGAATATTAGAGAACAAAATTAATCAGATATAATCAACCAACATTCCATGTTATTATACTTAATTGTACAAATTTTGAAGATCAAAGTGTGATTATAAATATATATAAGCAATCGAAAGATATAGAAAAACGTAACAAAAAACTTTACCTTCAATTGAAAGTTCACAACAGATGAATCTTTAGAACTTCATCAACTTCAGTTTTGTCCGTGCATGGATCTATATGTCCTCCTAATTCACAAACCCTAGAATTTGTGATAAAGATGTTTCGGTTCTGAGGGAATTAGAGGAATCGGAGGAAGATTACTAAAAGCGAGCGATTGTGAAAATCTAGAGAGGGCGGGTAGATGCGAGTGGGTTTGAAGCGAGACAGCCGATATGTCTTTTTTTCATATAGGAAGTAAGATATATTAGGTTTTGTTTTATGTAAGGAGTGGGTTACTGGGCTTTTTACTGTAAATGGGCTCAAATCAAATAATTATAATGGTAAAAGCATACCTGGTGGTCCCAAGTTGGTGCCAAAAGCCCATGTGGCTCATATTTATCAATTTTTTTTATAAGACTCTTAACATGTAAGTTAAGTAGGAAAAATAGAATATAAGAAGAAGAAATCAAAATAAACTTTGTCAAAAGATGTTCAAAGAAAATTGTACGTGTAAACATAGTCTCTAATTTGCTAAAGATGTTACTTTTGAGTAAGTTTGCTACTAAGTAGGAGTTGTTGAAAATTGGTGGGTGATATGTAAGCGAGTTGGTTGAGATCTGTTCAAGTGCATGTGCCGCCCATAATTGTTTTAAAATACGCTTAGCTCCATCCTCCGCATGCATGTTAATAACCTCAATTACCTATAATATGCTCTATATATCTCGCATCATACTCTTTTCTGAAAATTTAACTCCCTCACCTACCCCATTGAATATGACTAGCATTGTCTTACTCTCGTTGCAGCAAAAGAGACCAAACAATATATATGAATTGAAACACTCTCTCTATCTCTCACCCCCCACATTCTCCTCCATTGTTGGATTTTGGATAGATACATGTTCGTGAAAAATGTAAAATTGAATCTTTTGCTCTTGAGTAAATGTATGAATGATATAGTGTTTTTATATAGGCCTGACAATATCCTCCCTAGTTCAACAACACGAGACCAAGTTAGCGAGTTTGGGATGATTTAAACCTGAGACGAGTTAAGACACACCAACAAAAAAATGAAACAAAATTAACACCTGATTCAGGTCAACCCGCTCAAACCGAAACCCCCATGTTTAACCCCAAAAATAAAATATAAAATGTTTACCCACTATGACTAAACCATGGTTAACAACATGAACCACGGTTGATGTAGAAATTCAAGCTTCTTTTGAACACAAAATCATTAGGACGCTAACCTCACGACCTGAAATACCTTGCTCATTTTCTGGGCTTCATGTCTCTACAACAATTATTAATGAATAAACAACCTGCAACAGAAAATATAGAAAATATATTTATAAAGGATATACCCACCCACCCCACCCCCTTTACATGCCTCCTTATTTGGGAGTTTGAGAGGTTGAGATACTTAAGCCTCACGATGAAGATGGCTAGAGACGAGGCCATGCACCCTAGTGTTACCAATTCAAGGATCAATGAATACTTTGAGTCTACTGTGGGCGTGCCACCATGGAGGAAGTTTGGACGACCAACCTCCCACAGGTCATCTATCCATTAACACGTTCAGAGTAATGCACTAAACCTTGTGAGACAAGATCGTGCAATAGATTTTCTACACTTCATGTCTCATTTGATGAGGTCCCATGCCCCTTCCTTTGATAGTATCTTTCACCTATGGCTATCTTGGAAGGATGAAATGTTTGTGCCATAAAAATTATAAATCTCAAGGCCTTTGCAGATACGTGAATCATCAAGGCCACATGGGTCTGGAGGGTGCCAATTAGACAAGGACACTTGACTTTCCACTATAAGCTAGATGGTGCTCCAAAAGCATATATACTCTCTACACCTTTAAGCTGTGAGATAGAGTTCAGTGGATGCCACACCTCATGACCTATGGGGTTCAAGCAAGGGGCATATAACTTCTATAGATATGCGCCTGGTCACAGCAATTAAGGGCTTGTGTGTGTTCCGCATTTATCTCGCATATGATCCTCCTTACACGAACATGGGTAGATACCGTAATTACCCATTGCGGGTGGTTAATATAACTTCACTTTTTCATTTTAATTTTTTTTAGATAATTTTTCATTTGAAATCGGTATCTAGAGTGACCTGCCAAAAATAATATGTATATAAGTTCCCTTATTAGTCAATTAGTTACACACTCTCTGTGCTACTATACTAAAAGTTATCTCATCTCTGCTACTGTGGCCTACTTCCTTCTACCCCATAGCCATCTTCAACATCTTCGGTCCATACTTGAGTGATACCATCATCAACATACACCTTTTCCATAATTTTTACTACGCACCCATACCCAAACTAACAATTCACACATTGTTCAACTAAAAGATAATATAAGTTTACTTAAAAAAAAACTTAGTATACTTTCTCTCTCTGTACAAATCCACATTTTATGTTTTCACTGTATAGTTAAAATAATGATTCAAAATGAAAAAAATTGGAGTATACTTAGAATTTTATTATTTTAATTGTAGGTCGTGAATTGGCACAAAAACAAACTTGTGTAAAGCAACCCAAAATCTTCCCATAACATATGTCTTTAAAGAGAGAAAGTTGAATATAAATTAAAAACCTTTTGTTTAGCTTCCATTCAAGTATTTCAAAAAAATGTCCCATAAAGTGCTAATCACAAAGTTAGGGCTACAAAGAGTAAAACAAACTCCAAAAATGTCAATTTGGTTGACATAATTTGGTCCAAGCCTTTATGACTAAAATGACAATTCAATGTAAATACCTCTAAATATTATTATTGTTTTACTCGGGTACGAATCAACCAACTTTCGAAGTTATTGTCGTTAACGCGACAAATTTTGTAGATCTGAGTATGAATATCAAGCAACGAGGGAAAATTTATGAGAAATGTAATCCAAATATTTAAAAATAAAATTAACACAAAACTTAACATCCATTTGGAAATTCACAGCATGCAGAATCTTTAGGTCTTCCTCAACTTCATTTTCGTGCATGTATGGATCTATATTATATCCTTATTCGTTAATCCTAAAATTTGTGATAAAGAGGTTTAGGTTCAAAGGAAGGGGAAGTAAATGGAGGAAAATCACTGGAAACGAGCGATTGTGAAAATCTATAGGGGAGGTACATGCGAGAAGGTTTGAAGTGAGATATTGATATGTGTTTTTTCATATAGGAAGTGAGAGATTAAGTTTGGTTTTATGTAAGAAGTGAGCTACTGTACTTTTAACAGTAAATGGGCTTAAATCAGATAACTATAATGATTTAAAGCCTACCAGCTGGTCCAAAGTGGGAGTCGAAAGCCCATGTGTCTCATATTTGTCAAAAGAAAAATTGTAAAACTAATAACATGTAAGCTAATTAGGGAAAATAGAATATGAAATAAGAAGTAAATCGAAACATATATTGTCACAAAACATTCGAAGAAAAGCGTACGTGTAAACTAAGTCTCTTTTGCGCTAATGATGTAACTTTTGTGTAAGTTTGCTACTAAGTATGTATTGTTGAAAATTAGTGAGTGATATGTAATCGAGTTGGTTGAGTTCTGGTTATGTTCCAGTGACGCCCATTTTCGTTTTGGAATTCACTCATGTCCCTCCTCCCGCATGCATGTTATATACCTCATTACTTAGTATATGCTCCATATCTCTCTCATCATCATCTCTTCTTAAATTTGACTCTCTTACCAACCTCATTCAATCTCTCAACTACCTAGCACTCATTTCTTCTTCATTGCAGCAAAGGGATCAAACAAGACATATTTTTTTGGAAACTCTCTTTCACTCCTCATTCTCCTTCATTGTTGGATTTTGGCTAGATATATGTTCATGTAAAACTAAAATAGAAGCTTTTACTCTTGAGTGACCGTATGAATGACAAAGTATTTTTATATAGGCCTATCGATATCCTCCCTAGTTATTATCAAATAAAAAAACCCTCCGTAGTTCAACAACACAAGACCAAGTTAACGAGTTTAGGACAACATTAACCCCAAACAAGTTAAGACATACCAAAATAAATGTGACACAAAATTAACGAGTGGTTTAGGTCTACCCGCTCAACCTGAAACCCTCATGTTTCAACCTGACAATAAAAAAGATGTTTGCCCACTATGCCTAAACAATAGCTGATGCTATTAACCATGGTTTATGTACAAGTTTGAGCTTCTTTTGATCACAAAACCATAAGTAAACTAACCACACGATCTGAAACCCAAACTTGCTCATTTTTTTGGCTCCTTGTCTCTATAACCCGACCACTAAAAATATATTTACAAATGATGCAACCCCTCGTTCACATGCCTCATTACTATGGGAGATTGAGAGGTAAAGATACTTAAACGATCAAGATAACTAAATACGAGGCAAGCAGCCCATATTTACCAGGTAGCTTCATGCATACTGAGTCTGCTTTGGGCATGCAACCATGGAGGAAGTTTGGAGGACCAACCTCCCCCAATTCATCTATCCATAAACACGTTCAGATGGAATCCACTGAACTTTCTGAGACAAGATCGGGCACTCGAATCTATAGCCTTCATGTCTCACTTGATGAGGTCGCATACCCCTTCCTTTGATAGTATCATTCACATATGGCTATCCCGGAAGGGTAAATTTTGTGCTATAGAAATTATAAATCTCAAGGCTTTTGTAGATGCATGAATCTACGATGCCTTGCAGGTTTGGAGGGATTCAATTAGATAAGGATACTTAACTTGCCTCCATAACTAGATGGTACTCTAAAAGCAGATATACTATATCCACCATATAAGATGTGAGATAGATCTCAATGGATGCCACACCTCAGGATCTTGGGGGTTCAAGTGGCTTGGAGGTTGGATCAGGGTCATCTCGCCTCTAGAGATTTGCAACCTGTAGGAGTGGTGAAGGTCTTGTGTGTGTTTCTGCATTTACCTTGCACCTTGAATAATCCTCCTAAGACGATCATGGGTAGATGTGATAACTCTTTTTAGGAGTTATACACTATCGATGTTTACTGCCGTTTTGTGAGCTTATTAAGTGAATTCGGCGTCATTATGGGCATTATTTATGCATAATATTATATATGAGTTCCATGATCATGATTAATTAGTCCGGAAATTTCTTATGCGAGGATTTGAGATTTTGCTTTACATGGATATGATCTTGGTATTGTTCTTGTTGTTTTGACAGGAAATAAGAGCTGGAGGATTGATGTAGCGTGTGAATGAACTTCGAAAGGATGGGAGCTCGTAAAGGATCAAGTGAATCACGAAAAAGAAGATAAAAAGCAAAGTTGGCTAAAGATCTTGTACGAGCTGCAGAGAAGCTCGTGCGAACTCAAAACTTCAAAAAAAAAATCTTAAAAAGAGCTCGTACGAGCTAAAATGTGCCATCTATGATCTCACGAGTTATAGGAGTTCGTATGATCTAAAATCCAAGAGCTCGTACGAGGAGAATGGAACTCGTGCGAGGTGCAGTTTTAAATGGATCTCGTACGAGCTGATGAGGAGCTCGCACGAGTTTTTTGGGATATTTTTGCAGACAAAAGGGGCCAAAGTGTAATATTGGAACTTCTACAACTTGGTAACAGTTTTTTCAGGTCTAATACTACCTAGGAAGATGGGGACTCATTCATTCAAGCATAACCAAGCATGGAGGCACGTTCGGAAGCAAGGAAGGAGCACGGATTCGTCCATCGTCGAAGATCTAATCGTTTGATCACTCTCTTCTCTATATCATTCTCTTTATCTATGAAAACTTGTGTATAGCGATGTTTTGAGTAGCTAAGCTATTGTAGATAGTGCTTTCCAGACAGACAGATCACAGCCACATGGCAATCATCTAGCACACCTAGCTGTGCTCCACACACATTGGATCACCACCCGCGCTGATCCACGTGGGGGCTGCGAGACAGGGCCCTCGCATATCTCCTCACGGGACTTGTAGGGACTTAGTGGTTTGGAGGCTAGAGTAAGTTTTGTCGCGCGCGAGCGACAACCAAGCTCGCGCGCGACCTTTAGTAACTGCTTTGAGAGATTTATGGCCACGAGCTCCATAAACTCGGTCAACCTCATAACGGTTCCGGTATACGCGGACGAAGTGCGTAACGGTCCCTATATATGTGGACGAATGTTTAACGACCCGGGATCTCGGTTCAGGGTTAAAGAGACAATTGATAACCAAAAGTAGAAATATAGTTACGAATATTATATTTTATTTAATAAATACAGCAATCTTGAGAAGATAAGATTACAAATATAATTTGTTTGAAATAATCTTCGGGAGACATGGTCCAAGCCCGGTATCGATTAAGCCTTTCGATTTCTATGTCCGATGTTCAGTTCGCATACGAATAAAAGACTCTCAATCTCCTCAGAGGTAGCTCAGCTGGGCAAAGGACTGAAAATCCTGGAGTGGTTCGAATCCACTTCTACCTAGAAAAAGCGAAAGGCAAGCAAGTAAAGACAAGAGCAGTTGTTTCAATGTACGGATTTGGAAGCGGGCTTGGACCACCAGGCGATCTAGCGATGAAAATGGGTTGATTCCTCTTCAGCAGGTAAACCTAGCGTGTAATATAAGATGTTCGCTTCCTCCATTAGTTGAGTAGTAAAGTAAGTAGTCTGATTCCGAATGAAGAAAGATCAATCAAGAGATCGAGACAGCAATCAAGTACGGTACAGCATATTGTAGTAGTTAGAGTGAAATCTCGAAGCGAAGGTAGATTATTACGGAGCAGAGAAGACCAAGAAAGGCCATTCCCTCCCTGATCCTTTGCTTGAGGGCAGTCCATCCCCCATGGTAATATGGAGTAATTTGAGGAGATACCAAAAACGTAAAGGTTCTAGGCGCCAGGTACCCCCCTGTAATGGGAAAATGACTTATTTCCGTCCCACCCATAATAATGTCAAACTATTAGACGAGAAGTCACTGGTAGACTCACACGGCTCAGGGGAAGCACCCATCCCCTGCCTGTTCCCCCGTGACTAGCCCGTACTAAAGCCCGATTCGACAGGCGGAGATGAATCCCCATACCGGAAGAAAAGGAGCCAACCGTTCTAATATCCCCTCTGAACAGTCGAGATTGGGAATTTACATGAGATTCTACCTCATCGATTGCTTGCCTCTTCGGTGCTTCGATAGCGAGTTGCCTTGCTATAGGTCTTATCACATCACCAAATCCCTCTTCCCGGGACTAAAGCTGACAAAGAGAATACATCTCTTCTTTGATGTCTCGTGCATTGGGCAAGGGCATTAACAACCGGTTGACCAACATCTTTGGCATTGGGTTCGGCTTAGCTTCACGTTGGCCAACACTTCTATTCGGACCTGGGACTACCATCATTTAGGCTTTGGCAACACCTCGGCAGTTGACAACATGGCAGTACTTTCTTTAAAAGGAGAATAGCTGAAACAAGATACGTCTATCCCTCTCATTTCATTGTTTGATAGAGAGTTGTACTTAAATAAATACTTAAGATGAGTAGAGTAGGCCCTACTTGGGACAGATGGAACTCTTCTATGTCGACTTCTTACTTCATACTCCGCAGTTGGAAATGGAGTTGATGCGCTCAGGACCATGCGAAGTAAGTCGAATGCCAAATGCGCTAATGCCAAGTATGCTATAGATGTTAATGCCCAATGCGCAGGGTGGCTCATACCGAAGCTGAAGAAGGCAACCGAAGCTAAGGAGCGTGCTTATAGCAGTACCCTGCATTTCCGTGTTTTCTAGGAAATGGGTAGAGTATATCCTTGAAAGTTCGCTTCCCCGAAGGGAGGTCTTGATTTCTTTTTAGGAAACCCTTTATGAGAGATCGCTGGAATTGCGAATATCGTGAGTTGAGGCGCGGTCATAAGGTGCTACCCTTGAAAGAGGGCTTCTGCTGCTTCCTATTCCTCGAAAGTTCTATTTAGGCCGCGATTCGGCAAGAAAGAGGAGTAGATCGTTTTGAAGCACCATTTCCCGTAATATCTTAGATGAGCGATCCTACAAACCAGAGGAGTTTACCCGCTGTTACGTAACCATCGCTGACATGGCAAAAAATCAGAAACCATTCTTTAATAGCCGCAGTTCCCAGGGGCTCAAGAATAGGATTCATAGTAGCTCACCGGTATAGCTACAACTCTCACTGCGATTCATCCATATTCGACCAGAAGGAGTTCTATTGATGTTATACCGATAGATAAGAATAAGAAGAGTCTAGTAATCACCTAGAATCATATATAAGGCTTCTTTGTTGACAAAAAGATTATCCTTTAGGCCTTCTTTTCTTCGGACACAAGCCTTGCAACAGTCGAACGAGATGTTCTTTCTGAGAGGTCCGTTGATGCGGGAACAGCAGCATCTAGCGTTCTCTTAAGCGACTCAAAAGCCTTTCTTTTCTTAGTAGTATTGCTTTCTTTTCTTTAGCTTAGCAGGGCTGTTACGTACGCTCCTAATGCATATATGAAAGGAAGTTGAAGTCCCAGGTTACAGAGACAAGGGCTGTAAGGCGAGTTGTAGTAGTTGCTCCAAACAGTGAGAGAAGGTATCAGGACAAGCCCCCGAAAGCTTAGGCTTGTTTAAACTGCCATTGCGATAAAGTAATAGATTACTAATATTTCATGTTTATTCCTACTTTTTGTAACTCCACTCCCTTGTCTGAGCTGATGCCAACTCCTGACTCTGGCTTTCCATTTAGGCGGTCTTGCTTAGTCTGCTTTTCCGTTACTTTCGCAGGATCAGTCGGCTTTTCAAGTCGAAAATCATAGCCTCAATGTAGGACTACTTTTGGCAAACAAGAAGATGCATTCTTGGGGTAAGCGTACGTGCCTATAGTGCTTATAGATACCCTCCCGTAATCAAAGGCTGTTCAGTAGCGATCGAACTCCATCCATTCGGTCTACACCAAACCTCACTTCGTTCTTTTATAAAATCTTCTCTTTTAGGGCAACAGGGATCCAATACTTGACTTGAAGTTCGTTTTCTCGGCCTCGCCTCCGCCTATTTATCTCCTTGGGTCTAGTGGATGCGGGAATGGGCTAGCTCCCCTTTCAGTAGCAAGGATTTCTTCCAACAACCTGTCAAGCCGCGAAGTATTGCTCTCGCTTCGACTCACTTTTTCACTATTTTCAACCACAGGCACCGATTTCGATCAGGTGTTCACACTTCTAGTGCAATTTTCCACCTGTCCAATTTGAAGCATTCTTTCCTTGCGGACTAAGAGATGGGAGATGGTAAATAGACTTCTTCCGGGATGTTCGGCTAGAAGACTTTTGGTTGTTGTTTCCGTTGCGAACACACGGTTTGTACCGAGATATAAGATGAGTCTCCCCGCCTAGCTCCTTCGGCTAACCTATAGACAAGATTACGTGCGTAGTTCCTCGAAATATTCTATTCCTAGCTCCCTAGCGCTATGTGTTTGCCCGGGTCCCAAAACCGTAGAAATCGAATAGTGTCCAATTGAATAGATTCAAAAAGTAGAACTGTTTGATGTAGTCTTACCGAACAAGGTAAGCAAGCCTATACTTATACTATAGGTTTGCATCCGCCCATGAGACCGAAAGTAGAACACTAACTCCTATATGTACCTTCTAATATGATATTTCTAGTTAGCAAACTAAGCAAGGCAAAATAAAGGATGCAGACAGTTCCACTAGGATGTGTTAGGTCTTCCCCTTTCTAGCATACTCCAATGAAATGCCCCTTTAGCCGCTATCAGTGAAGTATTCCACTTTCAAGCGCTCCGATAGCGCATTTGACCGGCCGATGGTAGTCCCCTCTAGAGGGGGTTTAGCCTTCTTCATAGGAAGAGAGCTTTAGCGAAGGATGTTGCTACTAAGAGCGGTTTTAGGGCATCGTCGTTTGGTCAGTCTACATCTTTTACCATGTCTTACTTCAAGTTCGCATGTGTTAAGCATATAGTTAGCCAGCTATTTAAGGTTGTCTTTCTGCCGAGAAAGAAGAAACCTTGTTGGCATCGAGGTGTAATATCACTCTAACTATACTCTACATCATTCTTGTTTGTTTGGCAGAAAGGACTGGTATGAAAGAAGGACATCTAATACGAAATTGTTGAATGAAAAGAGAAATAAATAGATTCCTAAAGAGAAGAAGAGTACGCATCCGCAGGGCGCGAAAAGCTCGACTTTCAAGAGAAGATCGCATCGGTTGGTGATGCAGTTGAACCTGGATTGGCGAGGTGTCCAGTGTACTAAGAGTTCGAAAAGAAAGGTAGTCTGGCGCTGGTAACTTAGTAACTTACCATATAGTAAGGGTAACATCTGGCAAAGCTGCTTCTTAGTATATGCCATCGGGGCCACTTCGTTTAAGCCTTCCCGGGGGAAAAGCCTCGCTTCACGTTTGTAATCTTGGAACTAATCTGAGATGTTCAGCTGCCTTAACTCTTAAAAGAGTAGATCTTTCAGCTACCCAATCGCCTAGCTTACGCTATACTCTTCCCATTGGAATGTCTTTCTTTCCTTATCCTTAGGAGTTAGTTGCCTGAATCGATCGATTACTTGCTTCGGCTTTCAAGCGCTTATGCCCCTGATTAGGGTATTTCGTAGATCGGCTATAGGAAAGCTCCTCTAACCCTAGTTACGGGAACGCGCTAAACCTCTTTCTTGTCCTTCTTCTCATTTAACCTGAACTTTCCGCTGAAAAAGAGAGTATGACTCGAATTCGCCATTCAAGTGGAAGCAATGGTGCGCTCCTCTGCTGGTCGACCAATGTGGTCTGTAAGGCCATAAATAGGGCTTATAATGCCATTCGAGGTTCTGCTTCGCCTAGAGCATCCTATCTGCATGCTAACTTCGGTTTCCTTTTAGTCAACTTGCTGTCTGAGAGGGCTCGGGTTTCTGAAAGCGTAAAAGGGGGCTCTTCCTCATCAGGGTGGTCGTAGATCAGCTCATGAATAGCTTAAGGAAGGGAAGCGAATCTATTCGCAACTGAGACCACTAAACCAACTCATCGACTTTCAAATGCGTGGAATCTCGCTACTCCGGGAACCGGTTTCTGCCGAATGTAATGCTCTTGCCGATGCTAGATGCTAGTTTATGGCTTCTTCCTCTACAGAGGTGCACGGAAAGAGGACTAGAACGGGATAGGGTATAAGCCCCGGCTTCTCTCTTTCGAATGTGTTTCCGGGGCTAAAGGAAACATAATATGAGTTCGAGTCCCGTCATTCCCGTTTTCTAGAAGTGAGAGTGAGCCTAGGGTGAAGCGGAAGTCATGGGATCGGTATACAGGGTACATACATTCCGTAACAAGACCGAGGGCAATAGTGGCTGCTCTTCGATCTATCTCGATCGAAAGAATCACATAGAGAAGAAAGTGTGCTTCTTCCCTATCCAATAGAAGAGAAAACCTCTTTGCAGTCGCTTTCCAGTGTCGCAAAAGTCCGTAGATAAATCGAGATTGGCGAGGTGTGAATCTTCCTTCATCCGGGGAAGGATGAGGTAGCTGGTTAGAGCAAAGGACTGAAAATCCTTGTGTCAGTGGTTCGAATCCACCGATACCTATCGAAAGCGAAAGGAGAGTTCACGGGTGTACCGAAGATTGTTGATCAACAACCGCATCGACCGATGATGATGCTTTTAAGGCCTCCCGGAGTCCTAACGCAACCTTAGTTTACTTGGGCTTACAGAAAATGGCATTTAAGGCTGGTACAATTGCACCAGATAGGGAATCAATCACCTGTCCAAAGGCAAATAGCCTTGCTTACTTTTGCATCTATATGTGACGCTCATCCTTCACTTGCCCTTATATCGTGTCATCGAATGAGACTCCGTGCATTTCTTTCTTATGATACCCGTTGTGAGATCCTATTTCATTGGAGTTTGAGATGCCATTTCCGATACACCGATACCTACTAAGTAAGCGAAGTAATGGTCTTGGGTGAGCAGTTGCGAGAGGCCTTCTCACTGAAAATCTAGTACAGGATCCCAAAAGAGCCTGATTCCCTCACTTCTTCCTTACTTGAGGAAGAAGGGGAAAGGACACCAATACTATAAGGTATTCCCCAAGGCGGCTTAGGGTCCAAGTCTAGTGATTTCCCTCTGTAAAGCTTAGTCAATCAGAAAGGAGAGCAGAAAGTGCTAATACGCCATGAGCGACAGAGCGAGTCAGAAACCGAAAGAGCTAATCGAATCTGTACAGAAGCTCACGTAGGCGAACTCGCTAAGAAGTAGCGGAATACTTTCAAATGAGTTCTAGTTAGGCAAGGGAAAAAGAAGATCGATCCTCCTTTCGCTTCAGGACCAGGTGCCAATGGAGGCGCTACGAGCAGAACCCAACCAAAGGGAATTTATGACCCGGCCGGTTGAGGCCCCTAGACTTCACCTACGGGTTTAGTTGAAGGTCCCGGTATCCACTCAATTTAAGTACAGAGAACTGGCATAGAGGGGATTCCATGTATTAAAGAAGAAAGGATATCTCTCCCGGTTGCTGAGCGGAATAGGTTTGTAGAAAGAGAAAGATGATGCTTAGGGGTTGAAAGCTCCTGCCAACCCCGAACGGGACTTACTACCCTGAACGGGAGAACTCCATCAACCCGGAACTCTCACTCCTGGGGCGGAACTCACTCCTATTTATTCATTAGAAGCTTCATGGTAGGTATCTGCTTTCCAGCTCTAGAGATACTCGAACTCCAAATGAGTAAGTAATAGAGAGGAAGCAAGTAAGGCCCTCGCTCTACCTCATCGGCAGCAACTTCTGTCTTTGAAGTAAACTCCTGGTGTTGTAAGATAAGGGATTCACTTTCCGTAAAGCAAGCATTTCACCTATGGCCTATCAATCAATAGGAAGAGGAACTCTAGCAAGAGGTATGAAAAGAACAATAAAACAAGGGCTAGCTCCTTCGCATTCAACATACTTTGCATTTGGGCCTGCATTGCGCATTCGACTTTGGCTTCCAACCATAGCTGCAGTTCCCATCTGCCAATGGAGAAGGAAATATCTTAAGAGAAGAGTTCACTTTACGCCCGCTCTCCTGCATCTGAAACATGACTATCTGCTATTGCTGTTTATGAAACACGTTAACAATCCGCATTTAAGATGCATCTGGGACAAGGATTTCGTCTATTATGAGTCGAGTTAGGAATTGGTTGGCCTGGTAAGGGATTCTTCTGGTTGTCATACAAAGATCCACTTCCTGCTGGGTTGGGATTAGCGGTAGGGATAGTAGTGGATGATTCCTCCCGTTGTTACCCATTCCAGCTGCGCCAGATAGATCTAGTGTGATTTCCGGATCTGACCCACTTGTCTAACTAAGCTTTGATTGATGAGATACTTCTCTTTAGCAGTTGGGGCGAACCCAGGCAAAAGAGGTAAGGTAATCCCAGGAGTCAACTACCAAATTTGACCAAAAGAACTCTTGAAAAAGGGGTTCTTAATCCTGTTACTAAAACCCTTTCGTTAAGCCAGTTAACCGAAGGCATGCTTCAGTAGTACAGGTGCTTCAAGGTATCACATAGCTACGGCAATTCACTTGAGTGCTCTATCTAGTAACCTAAAGACGTCTCTTACTGCCCGTAAGACCATCCATCCCTTTCTATAAGCAATTTGTAATGGATTGATTTGCTTCTCAATACTGGATGAAAGAACTCATACCCTTGCTTAATACCATACCACTCACAAGACCACTTGTGCTCTTAACTTGTAGAGAATTTTATTTGTTCTCGTAACTTGCTTTTGTGGTTACTTGCT
This sequence comes from Linanthus parryae, assembly GCA_023055425.1. Classification (NCBI taxonomy): domain Eukaryota; kingdom Viridiplantae; phylum Streptophyta; class Magnoliopsida; order Ericales; family Polemoniaceae; genus Linanthus; species Linanthus parryae. Next base: position 2,076,980 of record JALGPY010000012.1, read on the forward strand.
TGCTTTACTACTATACATATATTACTTGATAGTTTGATTTGATTTATTTCCTCACTTTTAGATTTAGTAGGAGTTCTCTCTTTCTCAGCTACAGGGCTCATTCTTTCACATTGCACTACTGGAAATGACTTCATAGAAGGGCTAAGCAACAAGAGAAGGGAGTAGATTCGTTATCAGCAACATTACCATCTAATGAATAGCGGCATGTTAACAACCTCGTAGGTATCGTATCGAAAGGAGAGAGAAACTACCCAAGGGAGAGAGTAAAGAGGAGGAGTGGGTGAAGAAGTGGTCGAAGAAGTAGGAGAAGTTGGAGAGAACACGCGAGAGTAACGAAGAGAAGATCGCAAATAAGCTACAAGGAGAAGAGCTGCTCTTTATATACAATATTTGGACTAAGAGGGGCCCTTCCTTGCAACCAACCGTGGGGTATATAGTCAAGTAAGTGCTAAGGCACCGGTTTTTCGGTACCGACATGCAAAGGCTTGTTTTACTCTAGTCAAGATTATGAATACCTGGGATCAGATCTGTCAAGGAAAGGACAAACAAGAGAAGATGTATCGCTACCAGCTCTTCCCTAGTTTTTAGTTCCAAGCTCTCTTAGCTCCTAAGCGAAGCTTCTTTTTTTCGTTTTACTAGCCCCTACCACCTCCTTAGCCTATTTACTGAAGCAACTTTCCCCGCAGAAAAGGAATCCCTTTTATAAAATACCCTTGCTCTACCATTACTGTGGGATGGGACGACTCTTTCTTACGCCTTTCTTGCCCCTCTCCTGATAGTCGAGCCGTTCCCCCTCGATTGTTCTCTGCCACCACTCTTCTGGACAACACTCTCCCGGCTATTTAAACTAAAGGTAAAGCCGCCATTACGAGCCCTAGCTCTTGTTAACAGCTCTTAGAGCAAACGAGAAAGGAAATAATATCGTAAAAGATAAAGTAATGTGTGTTCTTACTTGCATGCTGATTCGGTTGTCTGTAGGAAGAAGAGAAAGACCTCCCTCCGGAATAGCTCTTTGTTTTCACTTTATCGAAGCAGAGGAGATGAGTTCTCCCGCAATGGTTGAAACAAGTGAATAGCTTTTGATGCTTCATTTCTTTTCGTCAGTAAAGAGTCGAGTAGCTCATGTGGGAGCCAAGAGATGGTAATTACTTATTATCAGAAGAAAGCATTCCCATTGTCCCTGCAAGGAGATTCTATGGCGAATGCTGTTCTCCCCTGCCAACTCCTGAGCAAAGGTATTTCGTTCTAAACTAAGATTCCTAGGCTGTTAAGCCACTTTCAAGCGCTTTCAAAGGTAGGAGCTTACTGAATCCTCTCTATCGGTATAACACAAATAAAGCTTATTCTAGACGGAGTAATTGAAAGGGGGTAATAGAATAGGACTTTGAGTCACCTGCTCCTCTATCGAATGGGTAAAAGTACTCCTACTCGATTCTTTACTTGACAGCCTTATTGAATGGGCAGGTAAAGTCACAGGAGCGATACCCTCTTAAGGGAACCAACCCGACAAATGCCCTCTTTTGAGGAAATCGTCCTCTTTTATCGATACAAGTGCAAACAGGGATTTCGAATGTGTAGTAGGATCGGAAAGCTCTGATCTTCTCTTTGGTAAGGTCGGGTACCTTGCTACTAAAGAAAGAGAGTAGAAGGATCTGATCTACCTGATTAACGCGATGACAAGGAAGAGGTGTGAGACTGGCTCCTGTGGCTGGGGTATTACAGGGTTCAGCACCAATGGAATAGTTGAAGCAAATATCCCAAGAGGACTAAGACGAGGAACTCGAAGAAGCAACTATGCCATAGAAGAAAGATCATAATGTAGTACCTGGTTCAGCACCAAGGGCAGAAGTCACTCGAGCTGCAACTTAGCCTTATTCTTGCTTCTTGTTACTGATCTTGGTGGAGACCTCCCCTCTTCATAAGCTACAGAAAGTCAGGCCTTTTCAGTGCCTCTCGCTACCTGTTCCTTCTGTAATCCCCTTCTGGCGATACCATCTCTGCTCTTCTTTGAGGATTATAGGTGAGTCCATATATATGGAAAGGTTGGTAACCGCATTTGCCTTCGGCTAAGCGACCTTGAAGGTGAAACATTGGTGTAAACCGCGTAAAAAAGGCTTGATTCAAAGTCGTTCATCCTATATTTCTCAATAGTTGCTAATGAGTCCCGTTGTTCCTCTTTCTTTATAGGACCGTACCCGAAGGCCAGAAGGAGCTATGGAACCTGTCGGTAAGGTCAACCGAAGTGGAATTCCGCTACTGACCTAATAGAAGACCCCCAAACCTACCTTTCGCTCTATTGGGCCAAATGTTTAGGTAAGAAGGGAAGACGGTTGAAATCATTCAATCCTTGTTTCGATGCTGGCGAATCAATGGACTAAGAAGAGGAATCAATTGTGTAAGAAAGGGAAAGACCTCTTTAAAGGCCTTCTATGAGTATTTGAATAAGGAGAGATGCGATCGAACAGCATCCTCACTCCTCACAGACTCCAAATACTACATTCAAGATGCCCCGCTTCTCTATTGAAGCATAATCCGTACACACTCCAAAGAATGTCTCACTCCTTTTCCCGCGGATGAGACAAAAGTGCCTATTTCAAGCCGTTTTTACGAGGTTTTAACAAAGATTTAAGTCAAATGCCTAAGGGAATCGGCAGCATCGGCAAGCTCCGTAAGAGATTATTTGGAAGTCCCACGTCCGCTACCAATAGAATAGAGCATCAACTGAACTACGAACGTAGTAGGAGGAGATGACTAAGACGAGCTGTGCTTTTAGCAGGTTCGCCTACCATCTCATTGATCACTGGAATATGACCTATCTCTTAGTTCCAACAGAGGGGGTATCCGAGAGAACATCGACTCAGAGACCAGTTACCAGGGCTGATCGTGCAAACATTGGTATAATAAGGTCTGGTCTGGAAGCATATCTCTCGTTCAATTGCTCAATCAAAGGCGGCCTATTGCATTCCCATAATCAGAGGTATAAGCCTAAGCGGCATTCCCACTCTCGTATAAATATACCCTCTGATTATTATGAGGGCGGTGTTCTTGCTCGGTATAGCTCCTATAGAAGGTCTGCGAATACAAAGGTAGAAGTAATCCCGGACATAAGGACTACCTAACGGAATACAAACGCGAGTTCCGATAAGCGAGGGGGCGAAGTACCTGTTTTATTTTAAGCGTCATAGGTTCTAATCTTCGATTACTTGCTGACCAAGACTGCTGGAAAAATATGGCTTGGAGCCCATTTCATAACGGACCAGGTGCCTTGAGAGGCAAAAACAACTGACCTAACTTCAAAATCTTTTATGCCGGGCCATACCAACATGGGAAACCTAGCTTCCCTCCCTTTGAAGTGTATTTATCAGATCAGCTACCCGAGTCACTAGAAAGAGGGTGAAAGGCCCACTACTTCTTCATTCATGGCCTATCTTTTTGTTTGATTGATCTCCCTTTCGTATTCATTCGACCTGAGGCAAAAGAGAAGTCATACAAAGAAAGGTTCTTTCATATCATAACGGGCGGGCCTCCTATGGATTCCTCCAACTCAATGAATGAATAGAGGCGTATGAGGAATTTATTCTATATGAAGATTCAAACAAAAAGGAAAAAGGAAGCATATCTTACTGAATAATCTGACTGAATGAGGAGTTTATTCATGTAGTCTCACTTTACCACCATCTGAAATGCGCGAAACTTCGATTGATGGAAGCCAGTCCATGAAGATTCTCCCTTTTCTTACGTGCAATTCCCCTCTTTCGGTAAGCATCCAGTATCTCAGCAAATAAGCATTTCTCTAAGCTTATCCTGTGACTTATACGTCGTTTGAAAGCTGCTTCAAGGATCCAACGAATAGCTAAGGTTTGTTGACGATCCCTGGCTACAATCCCAGGGATATCATAAATAGTACCTGCTATTCCTACTTTTTCCACTTCGCATATGGGCTTTATGTTCTCTAGAGCGTCAACCATAAGTTTGATTACATCGCGTTCAGTTCGAGCTAGGCGATGAAAAGTTTGATAAACAATAGCACGAACTCTTGTTCTTTTACCTTCTTTCATGCGAAAGTTTACCAACTTCTTGATCAATTGTTTTTGCTCACCATCCAAGCCCCCCATATAGCTGAGAATTTCCGAGCAATTGGAAGCCGCTTTCAATGACGAGGCCGAAATATTTATATTACGCAATCCTTACTGTCCATCTTTATCAGCCAACTCCCCTGTTTCCATCTTTCCTTTCGTAGTAAGCAACTCTCCTTTATAAAGCTCTTTCTTTATCGAAGTAAAGAGTAGTTAGAGTAAGAGCCGTCCTAGCCCCTTCTCTATTAGAACGGGGACCTTTCTCGTATCTCCCTATCTCTACCCTAAATGCCGAGCTAAGATGGTACGGAGGGTGAGGTCAAGGGCTCGAGCTATCGCAACTATTCGACGGTAAGGATCAAGGGAAAGGTCTTCATATACATACTCTTTTTAGAACTACTCGATTGTATAAATACTATCTCCTAACTGCTCGAGTAGCATCGCCTTTTAGTCTTCTAAATAATATCTCCCTACAGAGAACTACTATCGTGTTTTACTCTCGAGTATAGGATCAGGATCCGGAACTACTGTACTCGAGTATTTTCTTTTCAATCTCTCCATCCTGGTAACATGTCGATGAAACTACCTCAATATAACGAACTGATATCACTTTACAAGCTAGATTCTCCTGGGGAACTGGACTAGTCATTCTACTATTAAGAAATTTCTTTTCTATGATCTTGTTTTTATCTTGGTTTTCCCTTTTCTCTAACTACGCTTATGGGCTTATAGAAAGAGACTTCTCTTCGCTCTTCTCTTCTAAGGAAGAATGGGTCTTCCGTAGCATAGAATACCCAACAAAAGGAGATGGAAAAGGAATTGTCCCGGTAAATGTAAATGATAAGAGAGGGTGCGAAGAAGCACCAAGTAAAGTTAGTTGGATAAAGCCATGAAATATAGTTATAGTATAGGTTAGTAGGAAGGACTAAGCGAAGGCTCCCACGTCTCGCGTCTGTCTACCTAAGACGAGATTGGTCAAGTGGTCTCAGTAGTCGCAGTAGGCATTCAATCAAGAAACCAGGCCTTACTGTTACATCTTTGATTACTTGCCCCCTCTGTCCAACATGAGAAGGAACTTAGAGTCAACATGGCAAGTAGAGTGAAGGAGTCATGAAATGCGGTATGGTACAGTCACAGGTCCCCTTACATGACTCCATCCAATTGGAATATTCCAGTTCAGGACAACTATTCAAAGAAGCTCCTAGTGCGTAAACAACACTTCGGCTAAACAAGACTTTAGCTTCTACTTCTACTTGGTCAACACATCGGTCTAGCAAAAGGCTTGGTAAAAATGCTCCGGTTGGTGATGTACGTTAACTTAGGGCTCTTTACCTGGTATCGCAGATTTGAGGATCGCAGATCAGTGCTCGCCCTTTGAATATTCAGGAGGCGAGAGCGGGGGCCCGGGAAGAGCTGCTTTACCCTATGGGAGGGGTCGGGTCGGTTAGTAAAAGAAGTGGCCTGTTGTTCGAAGCAGGACCTATATATTACTATACTTAATATCTTTACTTGATTGAATACCTATAACGCCTCCATTATGTCGTAGTGATAGGCGCATCGAAGAATTCATGAAGACGGACATCCGGACGTAAAGCCACTCAGCTATACCAATGAATACCGCGTAACCACATCCCCCACTCGTTAAAGTAAGTTATCTTACTTGGACAAGTGAATTGTTCCGGGATCAATGTCAATTGCTTTGGTTTCATCTCCTTTCAAAGTTTCTCAACCAATTGGCCTTGCAAATAAGGGGGCCTCCCTCGCCCCAAGCACCATTCGATGGAAGGATGCGTGGGCGAAGGGCGAGCATACATAGCTTTTTGACGAAGCCACCTTTTGGATAACAACATTGTATCGGCTTTGGTGAATCGGAGAGTTACAACGAATTTCCTTCAGAGTGGCAATAGGATCCTTGAAGAACAGGATTTGGCTTTCTGTGCGTTGGTCAGCATTGGTTCCCAATTACCCATCGGAAGGAGGGCTTATTAATGGGCCTGTCGACTAGCATCTCCTTCTGCTGGAAGGTCCTAGGCCGGGGTTGTCTCCAGGATGTCCGTCGTTTCCAGTAACATCTCTCAGAGAACTATGAATAGGCGGATTGGGTGCTTTCTTTCGGCCCGATCACCAAGTTTTGTTCTCGTCACCGATTATTGCTGTTGTGATTATGTGCTTTCTAACAGATCCATCCAGTTTCTATATTCCTGGTGAGATTTTGAGCATACATTTGGCTTACCTTCTGCCACGTCATTGTTGTCTACGGCTCTTCCTTTTCTTTAGCCCCATTCCATTTGAAGAGAAGAATTCTGAATGGGGTAATCTTCTACCTACTGGGAGAAGAGTTGGTCCGTACGGAGTCAGGCTTTCAATGAGCCCCCTTGGAAACAAGGTCTTACGCTCATCTAGCAAAAAGCCCATAGACCTAATTATTTGATCCGCTTTGACGCTTCAGAGAAAACTAGAACAGTAACAAGGAACAATAACTCCTAACAACAAAGAACCTATACAAGAACAACTACCCCTTTCCCAACCTCTCACTACGTTCGATGGTACAAGCCCCCTCGACGTCCTACCAATTGAAGTGAAAGAAGCATCCCGGAAGAAGAAATATCATATAGAAGACTGGTGCATTTTTCCCACGTAGTTCGTCGGTTAAACCAACGATTCCCTTCTCCTTTCAGTCGAGAGCGAAAGCCCTTCTCCAAGTCATAGTCTTTCTTCATTTTATAGAGAAAGAAGCAGGTATTCAATGAAAAGTCTTTCTTCTTATGCTTCACAGCCCACTTGAGCAATTTACCATTATCCCATTGATTCCTATTCATATAGGAAACTTCTATTTCTCATTCACAAATTCATCTTTGTTTATGCTGCTAACTCTCAGTTTGGTCCTACTTCTGGTTCATTTTGTGACTAAAAAGGGCGGAGGAAACTTAGTACCAAATGCTTGGAAATCCTTGGTAGAGCTTCTTTATGATTTCGTGCTGAATCTGGTAAACGAACAAATAGGTGGTCTTTCCGGAAATGTGAAACAAAAGTTTTTCCCTTGCATCTTGGTCACCTTTACTTTTTTTTTATTTTGTAATCTTCAGGGTATGATACCTTATAGCTTCACAGTTACAAGTCATTTTCTCATTACTTTGGCTCTCTCATTTTCTCTTTTTATTGGTATTACTATAGTCGGGTTTGCGTGCAATGGGCTTCATTTTTTAAGCTTCTTATTACCCGCCGGAGTCCCAATGCCCTTAGCACCTTTTTTAGTACTCCTTGAGCTAATCTCTTATTGTTTTCGCGCATTAAGCTTAGGAATACGTTTATTTGCGAATATGATGGCAGGTCATAGTTTAGTAAAGATTTTAAGTGGGTTCGCTTGGACTATGTTATGTATGAATGATCTTTTCTATTTTATAGGAGATCTTGGTCCTTTATTTATAGTTCTTGCATTAACCGGGCTGGAATTAGGTGTAGCCATATTACAAGCTTATGTTTTTACGATCTTAATATGTATCTACTTGAATGATGCTATCAATCTCCATTAACAAAGAAAGGAAGTCCGCAGGATCAGTATTCATTTCTAATTGAACAAAGGCGAGGGGGCGAAGACCGTAACATTCAGATTTTTTTTATTAGAAGATATTCCTTGAGGGGCAGGTATTGTGCCAAAAGATCCAGTCACCAGGATGGTGGAGAGGATGCCTTGGGAAGGAATGCTTGGAGTGGTTCGAATCCACTTCTACCTATCGAAAGCGAAAGGCAAGCAAGCCTTTCTCGTGCAAGCGCCCTTGGCTCAGGGGCTTTAGTCGTTCAAGAGTACGCGTGAGGGCCCTGCGGGTAAGCTATTCATTCCGAAGAAAGACTATTTTACCCTGGAATCAAAGACCTTGGATGACGCCATGCGGGGCAGATCTTTTTTTTTAATGCAGTCGATTATGAAAAGTGTAGTTTTGCTGCTATACGCGACAGAATGTTTGACGTTTCTTGCGGTTGGTGTAATATAGGAAAAAAAGGGGCTTATGGATCTCCTTGACCGAGTAGGTCTTAGAGAACTACTAAAAGAACTTCGGTAGTTCCAACCCCGACCCCGCTAGGGCTAAAGGAGATTTGAGTACTCTAGTTGTGAGTAGGCTCGGTCCTAGCCGAATTCTATCTTTGGTAGATCAGGCAACAACTATTCCATTAACAAGGCCCGTAGATCAACTTAACTTGAGGTGAAAAAGATGAGACTGGTAAACTCTTCTTCTGGGAAATTTTTAAAAGTTAAGGTAGGCTCCGTACCTGCCTCCTGCTTTAGGAGTAGGGGATACTATTCTAGTAAACTCTTGGAGAGGATATTTATACAGGTAGTTCCTGCCCAAAAGGAAGGATACTGTTTGTAGGCGGAGTCGCTTTAGCCGAAGGCAAGCCATTTCCATTTCTGCTATAAGTTGAGGGAACTTGACTTACAGCGCCTCTCTTCCCGTCCAGAAATTGGTAATATTTTACTAGAGGAGGAAACTGATGCATAACTCTCGCATGAATGAGAAATTTATAGATTGTTTTACCCTACTTATGTCAATGACAGTCAGTGTTACGAAAAACTAGATTCCTTGCCTATCAGGTATCACTCGAGTGTAGTCAGCCCGACAATGTTCTATTTGTCAGGGTCAGGCTTAATAAATATTATTATTATGTATCGATAGCAGATACAAATAATGATAGGCCTCCCCTGCCTATCGTCGTAGAAGCCGTCTCTAGGAAAGATTATGGCTCGTGAGAGAGATGGAATTTGGCTATTTATTGAAGAAGATCGAAACCGTTGGCTTTGAAGCAGCGGCATGGTACCGGCATTTTTTTTAGCTCTTTGTCTTCAAGTGAAGGCCGGCAAGGCAGAGGAAAGAGGAAGGAAAGGGAGCTTAATAGATTTGAAACCCCCGAACCATAATCTGTCACACTGCTTCGCTTCTCCGACGAGAAAAGGATTCCACAGATCTGACTACCCTTCCCATTTAAGGCAATTCCTCTACTTAATGGCTCCGTTGAAGCTCCGACTACCCATGATATATATATATATATAAAATATATAGAATACTGTCCCATTTCCATTTGTTGGTCCTAAGGATATCGTGGAAATGCTGCTCAGCCTATTTCCAGATCGGTAGGATGCCGAGTCCAGCGATCTGCTACTACCCAAAGATAAGAAGCCCAACAGATGATTTGATCGGAACTCGCTATGAGAAGCTGAAAATGTTATGTCAAGGGGCATTCACCTCTTAGAGACGAAAGGCTCGTGGTTGACGAACCAAGTAAGGAGATAGAGAGAAGGAAGGGCTATTTTCTTGTTGTTATATTCTATGAATAGGAATGAATAGGAATTTCAGAATCCCTATACGAATAGGGTAAAGGCTTCCCTATCCCTAAGGGAGTCCGTTATCTACTAGCTAGCTCTAGGAGGTGAAGCCCCTCCCTTCGAGTTGACAAACCACTTCAAGGTGGTGGTATATAGATAGTCAAAGGGGGGAGCCCTTTATCACCGCTTCCTAGCGGAATTGCGGCTTCCCTGACCGACAAAGAAAGAACTCCGATTTTTCCTCTATTATCGAACCAATCCAATCTTAAAAAAGGTATTTCCCTTTCTGTAACATCATCTGGTGAAAGCGCCTACCAAACCTAGCATTTATGCGAACTCACCTAATCAAACTAGCCTGCTATACAAATGGGAATATCATTCAATTCAAAGAGATACCAATTAAGCCTTTCTACTATGTCTCTTTTCTCGCTCCAACTAACGCTGCCCAGCGCAGATTGACACATTATGCTCATGCCCGAACCAAGCGCACTATATATAATCCACTGACCATCCGAATAGCCTTCCTCGTTCACTCGGGGAAAGGAGTCAACCCAAGGCAAGGGCTAGGTCAAAATAAAGGGAAGGTCTTCATAATCGGAAGTTAAAGGACTCAAATCCATGTCGGTACTAAAAACCGGCGCCTTTTGGCTATACTCCATAGGAGCAGGAACCGCTGCTTATTAACTAAGATATCAATTTTCTCCTCTTTCTGAGCTTGCTAGCCTTGTACCTTCTTCTTTCTTAGCTTAGCTTCCGTATTACCTTCTTGCAATAGTAGCTTACTTCCTATCAGTACGAAAGGGTCAAGCTTTCAGCTCCCCCTGGTACTTCGTTTCCTCGATTCTTTCTTCAGTGTTCTCTAGGTTTCCGACCTTAGGCTTAGGAATCCGGTTATTGAGTTTTCTTTTAGTAAATACTATTTAAGAAAGGGATTCCTTACTAATGCTCTTGAGTTCTTATACATCCCCTATTGTTCTTTGTTTCAGGCATATCTCTATCCTCTCTTAAAGGCCTTTCTTCTCTGGCCAGAGGAAATTTTTGACAATAGTAGGTATTATAGTAGAAATCCTACACCCAAGCGAGGAGAAGCTTATACGGAACAAGTACCAAAAAGACCACTGGCTATAGTATAGTTCCTATATATATACTTAATAAGGCATAAAAATTGGCCGATTTAACTAACCAGGATCCAACTCAAAAGAAGAGTTAGATTGGCTCAAAACAACATAACTTGGAGCAGTCAAGTCGGATATGCTGGGTAACAAGGGGCATTCTTCGATCGAATGAATAAACTTTCCCTATACCAGGTGCCCCACAAGGAATTGTGGGACAAGCCCCTCTACCGCCAAGGCATACTGCTTACGTGGATAGAAGACGTAAATTCCTTATATCATAATATAATCAAACAAAGGAACGAAAAGTAGAAAAGCGCCAGTATGATCCTCCGTACTTTTTCACCTTATATTTATACTATACTAATAGATGATAAAAGTACGCTTGTATTTAGGAGCATGGGTACGAAGTAGAACGAGCTTTTACAATAGAGTCTCTGCGCCTGTCATTGTTATGATGTCCGGTCGGTTTCCGGTACAAAGGTAAAAGAAATAACCAAAGCACGCTTGTTTGTAGCTAAGCTAATAGGACCAAGAAGTCAAGTCTTTCTAGCCGTAGCAATAGTAAATACTCATCCAAGCAACATGAACATGTAGAGGGTAGTGCCCAACTTAATTGATTAGAGACCCATGAACCATTTCCTCATCTAGACAATAGGCATATGCGGGATAGCTTTAGTCGTGAGCTATTTCTCTATTCGCGCCACCTCTTCTTGTGCCTGCACTAACTAACCAGGTATCCCCTAAGGTAAAGCTTTCTTTGAGCTCCCCATTTATGCTAATAGAGTAAGGCATGATGACCCTCTAGAGGTGTAACGTATAGCTATTCCTTCTCTCTTCGCTCGATGGATGTTGCTAATTGCTTATCGAAGAAAGTGTGCTTTTTCCCTTCGATAAGCGCTCTTCTTCCCTTTGCTTTGGAATCACTCCGCCCAATCCAACTCAAAAGAAGACTGCAATCCTGGCTTCAAATTGCGACTAGCAATATGCTTAACACACCTATTTCTAACTTTGTTTTCAAGAAAAGGAGGAGTGAAATCATTCGACCAAACGGAGCAGGGTTACCGGGTGTCAGCGAGGGGTTGATATGAGGCGATGAAATGATGCTCAAGATGATGAAAAACATGGATTTGCGAGGGCCGATAGGCGGTCAGGTTGGATCAGTAAGGAAGGTTTTCGGGGAGTCAGAAGAGAAGAAGTACTGTCCTCTTGGTCTGGCTCATTGAGTTATAGATATAGGTGGATGGCATTGCCATTGCGAGTGGAACCAAGAAAACCGTACCAGCAACTCAAAACCATCTCACCACTTAAGCCAAAATGACTTAACTGATGGCACCCACCAGCAACCATTATTGAATTGAAAATCCAACACAGAAACCAACCAACAAAGTCATGTTGATGACATTGCTGGCTGGACCCACCACCCACTAGCAACCATTGATGACTAGTCAAAGCTTATCAACAACCAGGTCAATCCTCAGCCACACAAACAATAACCGGATTCACACCAAGATCAAACTGGTTGCAGACGGTTCTAGCTCAACAAAAGCCAAATATCTTGTACAGTCCACGCAATCTGAAGATTGTACGAGCAACAACGGCACCAACAAACACGGCAACCCAAGAATCGCCGGAGATCAACGACCACACTGAGATGCCTCTGCCCATCGGACCTTGTCGAGCAACGAAACGACAGCAGATTGGGGTCAGGGTCATCGGTGAGCAATCCGACCAGAGATGAATTGACCCAAACCCAGAAAAGACCGACCCGTGATCGATATACTTTCCTTAAGTGGTGGAATTCTATTGAAAGGAAAATAGGGATCTGATCGCCCGAGGAAGCAAACCAACTATCATAAGGGACAACAACCCACTAACCTAAATCCTCTTGTTCTTTCTTTAGTGCATTACAGTCGTAACGTCAAGGAAGAAGAAAGCAAAGCATGCTCTTATTCTTATATAGGAGGCCTAGCGTCAGTAGCAGCATCCTCACTAGTCGTAGCAGCAGTAGTAGCTGCATAATCACCAGCAGAAGTGGGGGAAGCAGCACGAGCGGTAGCATCATTGGCAGCAGCAGTAGCATCGGTAGCTAGGAATGAAGTGGAAAGTGGGTAGCTTACTTTGACCATTCCTCCTTTTTCTTTCCCTTGGGCAGAAGCCTAATCTTCTCTTTTACTTAGAAGAGGTAATCACTAGTTTTGGTTATTTTATTTGTAAGGGCAGAAAGACCTAAGGATGGATTCCTATATGACTAGGGAACAATGAATTGGATTGGAATCCTTCGCTCATACCTGGTACAACGAGGAGGGTCAAGTCGAGAGTATGTCAAGATGCATTAGGGCATGTATCTATATAAAAAACCTAAATGAAAAGCCCCGGCTGGATTAAACATCGACTTCCTATAGTAGTCGAAAGACGAAGGAAAGTGAATGGAACCGATGTATGTATGTTGTTTATAGTTGTTCATTTTTTGACTTTATGTTCTGGTTGTTAAGGAAGGGGCGCTAGTCGAGTGCGAAGGAAGGGCATCTACTTTTATGATTCGAGTCTTATTCGACTACTCTTCGATTAGGGATCGACTACTTGACATCCTATGCTGTAATACTTATTTGTCTAATTCGAATCGCACGAAATAGGGCCGGATAGGAGATTACCTTACTTCACTCAATCTGATGATAGGAGTCAATAGAATAGCCTTGGTATTGAAATGCGAGGGAGATGTTCGGATGTATGAATGAGAAGATGTAGCTTGGGCATCTGCCTTAAAAAGGCCATTTAAGGCATCGGAAAAAGAACCACACATAGGGGGCCGGGAGGCAAAAGGAGGTTGTCCAGTTATGAAAATTGGCATTTACGAGCGTTTACCGAATCGACGAATAATTAAAGAAGTGGAAGATGTCGTAGTTCCTCTCGTTGATCCATCATCGCGGAAATAGCCTCCTTGGGCTAGGGGAACCTTCTCGAGGAGTCCTTTTATTCTCTCCGTCTGAGCTTTCAAAGATATACCGACCGTAGGTATCTGACCATCAGATACTGACAGCCGTCTTCTAGCATTACCGACCTTTAAATATCGGGTTTTCATAAATTTCACATAACATAAAAGCTCTTTTCATCATTAGAAACAACCTTATTTACGACCTCTTGCATTGCATTACCATAATAATAAGAAAAATGAATCAAAAAAAAGAGAGATTTCTCTTGTGAGAACCTTTCTCGGTGGAGGAAAGGAATAAGGATGGATTCCTATGGAGCATCCAGGAACAAGCGGATCGGACGACGAATTCTTGCGTGGTCCAAGGAAATAAAAGGTCCGCTTCCACGATTTCATCTATATTGAATCTTAATATCAGAATAGCTTATATAGTCATGATTCAATTAAGGTCCACTTACTTTTGATTTATTTTTCTTTCGGATCTGATTGGAACAATGGAGAAGTAGGAAGACTTTGGCGATTCATAGTGGGGTATCTAGAATATCTATGTCCCAGGACATAAAATATGAATAATGAAACATGAGAAAGAGTATACCCTGTAGTGACATAGCAGTTATCCTAATCGACTACTTATCATCATAATGAACATTCCACTTAAAAAAAACGACTCGCCAGGCGGTTACCTGGTGCAAGCCCCCTCTGCTGAAAAATGAAGACTAAGACAGGAGTTTCGTGGAAAAGAAAAAGCCTTATCGGATTTGAAGCGATGGCCTATTTATTTCTTATCTTAGGGCCGCGTGACTCTACCGTTTAGTTAAAAGGGCCCATTTGATTCAATTCATGAATTAGCCCACTATGAGTCTACTGCATTTATAAATCTAATTTCTTAGAATTAGAATATATATAATAGTATATCATTGGTGTCTCTGTTACAATAGGACTCACTCTACTTGATGGTTCGAATGAAGAGAAAAAAGAAGAAGAATTTTGAGGCTGTACACCTAATTTATCTGGGATTGTAGTTCAATTGGTCAGAGCACCGCCCTGTCAAGGCGGAAGCTGCGGGTTCGAGCCCCGTCATTCCCGTTTTCTAATAGTTTCATAAATACATCAATTCATCTCTCCATTTTCTGTGAAAGGGGGGACAGGGAGTCGGATTTTTTTCATTACCAAAGGAGATCTTTTATCTTTCCTTTCCAATTGTCATATTCCGAGCAACTAAAATCTTTATAAGTGCTTGGAACTCCATCATCAACCACAGGAAGTGCACATGCCACATAATCTTTATGCCATCCGGGTTTCCGCGAATCTCTCCTTGTCCAAATGCAATAGAGGAAGGTCGTTGAGATTTAGGTGGAGAAACCAAAACCCCTTTCTCAGAACAATCAATCCGCTTGTGTTGTAGGTGGACCAAGACTTTGCGGCTCCATATTTGAATTATTTGAATGAGCGCGTAGGCGTAGGAAAGCACTTTGTCTCTTCTTTAGTCTTCAATCCGATGCCCTTTCATTAGTAGAAATGAAAGAAGATTACTTTAGTATAATTGAAATTAGGCAGAAGCACTAGAATGAAATGAGAAGTAGTTCCGGCTGAAGGAAGGAAGGGCTAGGGCAACGCCTTGGCGGGAGTGAGAGAATAGGGCGCCCCCGAGCGGATCAAGCCCTGAAGGGGCGTCAAAAGGCAGTGGAGTATCCCTAGGGTGCTCCTATAAAGAAGGAGCTTTGCTTCCTTTAGCTGGAGGATTGGTTTTGAGAAGGGCTTCCTGGAGTCGGGGAACTGGCGCCTCATCCATTTCGTGAAGTCTTGGTCTATGAGCTAACCGCCCGTAAAGGCCTTATTTCATAGGTGGACAACCCCCGTCGACCTCCTTGGTAAGGTGCTCGCCTATCTTCTTTCCTTTCCGGCGGCATAACTGCCCTTTTTCTGAAATCTTATTCCCCCGCAGCGGATATTGCGAATAAATTCCTGCTGAGTAGCTGGGTTGCCGAGCCCTCCCCTGATGTCGAGGATAAAACCGTAAGCGAGTTCCCCCTCGTTTTAAGCCTCCTCGCCCTAGGTCATCGGGTAGTTACCGTGCTTCTGTTTCCTCCTTAGTTTTCGAGGAAGATAGCGCCTGGTCTACGACCAACCTCTCGTCCTAAGGGGTCGTAAGTAGTGGAATCGTTGTAGTTTGCCCGAGTTCTCGGAATGTTTTAATGGAGTCTCCTTGTAAACCTTTCTCTTCTATTAGGCTTGGGAATAGCTCTGCTAGTGATCTCTTGCAGGCTAAGGTGAAAGCAAGGGGATTGCTGTCCTGACCCGATACGGATCTGTAAAGAAATTCTTTCTTAGGAGTGACTTCTACTAGTATAGGATCGGACGTGGGCAAAGCTCCGCAGGAAAGCCCTTTATAGTATTAGGATCGGGTTTCCCTTAGATGAGCAAATCTCTACTAGAATAGGAGAGCGAAGTCTTCAAGCACGGTACTCTGAGTAGACAGCTACCGCTCTTGCTTCGTCGATTGGTACAGACTCAGCTAGCGATCACACTAGACTTAGAAGTCCCCTCCATGAACGATCAGTCATCTGCTAGTCCTACTCATACTCTGCTCCTTCTTACTTAGCTTCCGATGAAAGGTGGGAAGCAAAGGAATTGTGTAAGTGAAGTGAGCGAGTAATGCATGTGAATGAGCTGCTCTTCGATGCCGGTACGGAGGGGCTTTAGCCTTCGACCAAAGGGAGATAGGCCTCAGTCCCTTCTCTCTTCGCTCGAAGCACTTCGTTCCTTCATCTAAAGATCGAGAGTTAGGGATTGGGCTCTTCCTTTGGTCGAGTCGGCTTTCGGATCAAGGGGTTCATCCCTTCGACCGAACCTACATTAACAACATTAACAACTAGAACAAGTAATACTAACAGCAACAAGAGAACAAGAACAAAAACAACAAAACGAAAGACTATATTGGCTATATTGGTGTAAGGCCCCTGGAGGGGGTCTAAAGTATGTTTACCTATCTGATTTCTCTTTTTGGCGGTAGTTCCACGACCTCACACGAACTCCCTGAGAAGTAGATACATACCCCCCGGTTCGGCATCAATGGCATCGGCACCGCTAACAAGCCTTTAGTACAGCGAATATTCCTTGGCGAAAGGAACTCTAACTCAATTCATAATATCTTAATAGAAGAGCTATTCCCCGTTGTCCAATACCAGCAACAAGTGAACGAAATGGAAGAAGCGGTACAAGCCCCTTACTTTACCCCCGCCTTAGGCGTTGGGAAAATACTTAGGTGTAACCCCATGGCTTTGTTTGGTCTTGTTTACTTTGGTTTGGCTTACGCCCCCTCTGAAATTGGACCAGATAGGGATCCGACCGGCGCCAACTATGGTTGTCTGCCTAGCTAAATGGCCTCTCAGGAAGTTCCGCTCGTCGATCAATCGCGGTTGAAATAGATGATCCGGGTGTTGCGTTCGTTGATCCATCTTCCGAGAAATGGCACTCCGGCGATAAAGGAAACCCTAAAATGCCTCTTCCTAGGGTAGGACCTAGGCCACTCCACTACCATTGAAGATTCCTACTTATAACTACGGATCCCCTGGCCACTCATGCAAGAGAGAGGCGCTACTTCAACGACATTTTTCCTTTTGCCGGCAAGTAGGCTTTTGACTTAGTTTGGGGGTTGGTTTGTAATGAAACATCCTTTACTGATCATACCACAGCTTACACATCCCTTGCCTTCTTCCCCAAGCCACAGGTACTTGCGGGCTGGCCTAAGCCATACATCATAGCCCGCTTTCCACACAAGGGGTACTGGCGGCCCACGTAAGACATTCACTCCCTAACCAGTATTGCCTTTTTAATATGCCACTTAATAATCTTACTAGGAAGATATAGCTGGGGTGCTAATGACATAGCACAGGAAATAGCTCCTGCTAATCGTAATCAAGAGTCTGATTCCTTTATTCTTTGTGCTGAATCCGGATGAGTGAAGGGTGTAGTTGCTGATTGCTTCTCTTATTGCAAAGTCAATTCCTTCTCCCCCAACCAAGACCAAGGCAAAGCCGTTTCCTTTTGTTAAGTAGAGTCCCCGCTCAAGGTGAAGTGGCGTTCCAACCGAAGCATACCGAAGTGTTGTTAAAGGAAAGGGAAGGCAGTGCGATATTTCGATCCTAAGCCCGGATGTCTGATATAAGAAGAGAAAGAAAGGGGGGGGGGGTCGTAAGGTAAGGTAGGTGATTGCTAAGCAGAATCTCAACTGGGGTTAAAAGCGCGATTAGAAGCCATAGCCGCGATAAGAAGCCCTGCGCCATATTCGAAGGAATCCCTAGTCGAAGCAACCTTCCTAGTCGGAATAACCATACCGAGGAAAGATGTTTCGAAGAAGAGGTAGCCCCCAGCCCTTTACTAGGAGTCGTTGTGCCGTGCAATAGGTGACCATTTCGCACGGTTCGGGGGATATAGCTCAGTTGGTAGAGCTCCGCTCTTGCAATTGGGTCGTTGCGATTACGGGTTGGATGTCTAATTGTCCAGGCGGTAATGATAGTATCTTGTACCTGAACCGGTGGCTCACTTTTTCTAAGTAATGGGGAAGAGGACCGAAACATG